>WUAM01000327.1:4443-21050 GCA_024336885.1 Actenoides hombroni | reverse complement strand
GGGAGGGAAGAAAGAAATTACACATGGACTCATTAAGAGGGAAGAGCTGGCAACAAGACAGAAGGAACTTCTAAGCATTATAAACAATGCAAGTGTAAGCTTGAATCAATCATTTCTTCTACATACTATACTGAGGCAAGATGAACAGTGCTCAGTACCTGTATTTTCCCAGTTCTGCAGGATTTTTTTTCTTTCTATGGAAGTCATCTATTCTCTTACACAGTGAAATGAAAGCAGACAACACACCAGTGTCTGTGTTTCATTGTATCACCTGCATTTTTTTAAGATAACACAGTTAACACACATGAATGTAGTCCTCTACTTACCTGCTGTACTCTTATTGCTGATGAGGAAGCAACCTCAGCTCAGATTTCCAGTTATGTCAAAAACAAACAAACCAAACAACAAAAACAACTTTTTTTACTTTGAAGCCCGGACATAATGTTAAACCATGAAAATCAGCAATTTGTATGTGTACAACCATCTATACATACTACACTTAAATAAGTATACATTTACTACTGTAGTATACACATACCACCACACTATTACATAAAGGTAGTAGTTTTAAAGACCAAGTCTTAAGACCCCCAAGTTAGCTTTTAGTATCTAAGAAGTCAGCAAAGAAGGCCCCCAGAGTGTTTACAAACTACAGGATTTTCACTATTATAAATCCAAAGAGTATGATGAAACCACAAAGGAAAAACTTCGGTTTAACTACAGTGACATGCAGGACAGACTGACTGAAGTAACACACTGCCCACACAAAATGCTGTTAGTGACTTAAGTAGATAGATAAGATACCCACTTGTATCGAGAGTGAAACTCTCATTGCAACATCCCTGCCGCCTGCAAACTGAAGGACCTGACTTTTTGTTCAAGCACAGTTGTTCCAAAAAAAAAAAAAAAATTTCCCTCAGTGGCTGTTTTCTATTTTGACATGCAGCGGTTTATTTCCTTTAATAGATAATCCTCTATCTGCTGTGTAAACAGTGAGAGCTGCACTGTTTAAACTTCCAGTACCTCCAATATTAACGCACTTTCTTAGTCCTATGACACAATTTTTTGTCTATTTGTACAGTACGGCCGCTCCAGTGCCCAAGAACCGGTGTTTCAGAGAGCCATGCTCTCTAGATCTTCACAAGGATGAAGTTACTTCTGCTGCTGAGTGGGAAGGGAGACGGAACCAGGAGCAAAGGGCCAGATGCTTCACAAGTGTACAGCTCTGGGCAAAGAGCTGCTCTTACAGCCAAGGAACAAGGGCATACCCCTGCGAAGGAACAGGCTCTTTAGCTGTGAATTCCCAACCCTACCAAGGCACATTTTCAGTACCCACCATGCACAGAAGGCAGGCAGTACCCTGGCACTGCTACCGCAGCACCTGAAATAGCGTCACTCTTCTGAGAGACACAACCCTATTTCCCCTCATTCCTTGGTATTGCATGAGCACAGTTGGGTCTCGCTGTCTTTTGGTCTTCTCTGCTACTCTTTGTTATTCTCCTGAACAGCCTATTAGCGAGCAGGAACTCAAACAGTTCTTGGATCAGCAGGAAGCCTCCAGATGCTGTCTCCCACTCTACCTCCCGCTAGCCCCATAACAAAAGCCACTCCTTTAGTCTTCCACCAGTTCCTGCAGCTCCCCTTTCTTGCTTGCTCAGCTCTTTCCAAGGACTTGCTGTTTCCTTAACTACTCTTCCCCCTTTAGTCCAATGACTGATTCAGATTGAAAAACAAAGGAACAAAACAAAAACAAACCAAAAAACCCCAAACCAATCAACCAAACAAAATAATCCACTGAAAAAAAATAATTAACCAAAACAACATTAGCTCAGTAAGAAGCAGATTCTCCCCTCCCTCCTCTCCTTCCCTACCTCCTGGTCACCCAACCACACAGAGAGAAATACTGAAAACTATGCAATTAAGACCAGATTCACAAGTCTTGTCCCCATTCCTGAATCTTGTCCCCAGAGTATCAACATGCTTGAGTTTGGAATTGTCACAGTGACTAAGCGAGGTGCACCGTGGTGTATAAACTACATCTAGCAAGCCTGGAGAATGGTGTATTTTAGTTCTTACGTATACAGGGAAGTCATCTTTCTTTAAAACAGAGCCAACTGCTCTTAACCAGCCCCACTCTTGTTTTCATATGGCCACCTAAGCTGCACTCCATGTGCAACCCTCATGTGTTGCAAAGTGATTTTCTTGACAACATGCTCATTTGTACATTCTACAGTATTTCACAACACCTTCAATGCTGCAGTTGAAAAAAGCTGGCCAAGCAAATGAAATTCTCATTTTGCACAGACATGCTTCCACAGTTTGCTAACTGAAGAGGCTGCCTGCCAGTATCTCAGATGTTATTAGAGTCCATTAAAACTGGGCTTCTTCCATAAGACTCCATTTGCCACATGAATCTGTTCCTTTTAAACACAGTATTCCCTATTCTCTCAGTAACTTCACTATTTACATATGCCCAATCTATTATATTGCTGTTCAGTGAATTTATTTTCAAGTCATACAGGGTGCAGATTTGAACCCAGACCAAGGAAATCTGACACACGAGTCCAGAAAATTGGTTTCTCTCAGTCAATGAGGAGGATTTCATGGGCCCTGCCAGTTCTACCATCAGTTCTCTTCCTCACTTTTTCCTCTTCTTACAGGAAGCCTTTTGCCCACTGACTCCAACCTCCACAGGCAGCCTGCAGCAACAACAACTTTCTGACAAACACACACAAAGACATGAAAGAGCCATTTCTGATTCAAATGAGATGACATATCCAACTTCCCTCCATACTAGAATCACAGAATGGGTTGGGTTGCAAGGGACCTTTGAAAATCACCTGCTCCAACCCCAATGCCACAGAGGTACATCTTCCACTAGATCAAGTTGCTCAAAGCTCCATCCAACCTGAACACTTCCAACGGTGATTTCAGCATCAACATGAAGAACATTCTGTCTTGGAGCTGGAAACAGAAATCTCCATCTTCCCTTTAGCAGAAATAGCACTTTATTTCTTTTATCACATCAGGCTACAGAGAATTCAAGTGCTCTGTTCAGAAAGCTTTAACACCTTGTAGCTCTCATACCCAGTCACAGAACAGGCCGATAGTCAGAGATTCACACACATTACAGGCTGAAGGTAAGTAAGAAAAAGAGATACTTGCTTTCTACTTGTGTTGGTATTTCTCTTTATCTTTGACTAATGTCACCTCTCACTTCTTTCATCACCTTACTCCCATAAGTCAATACAACATATCTAAGGACTGACACTGATGCTGTATTGGAGCCACTGCAAAGGTGAGAGAAATGCAGCCTCGGGTATTATACAAGCAACAGCTAAATAAGTATCACATAACTATTTCTAAAATCTACCTATACTTGCTAGAAACAACAAGGAGTCCAAAGCTGAGCACAGTATCATTATTCTGCTAGGAAAACAAAAACCAAACCAAAGCAAACAACCACTACCCAAAAAAACCAAACAACCCATTCAAACTTCCCCTGATGTTTCTACAGGACTGAGTTTTTGCAACTACCAATTTACTGACAACACCCTAGAACATCAGAAGAAATCAGAAAAGAGCAAGAGGTCTAAAGGTCTCTTTTTCCCCAACTGCTGCCTTAGAGGCTGCATACCTTACCTACATGGCGACTAGTCTAATGATTCAAAGCAAGTGATATTCGGAACACATTTATCATATTATGAAATGAAAGAATCCAAAATAATCCTCTCAAAATAAAAGCAGTATCACACTGCCATCTCATACATTGACATCTTTGATTTTCATATTCTGAGAATTCTCCATACACCTTCACTGCAGCTATCCCTTCTTCCTCCTAAGTTTAAGAGCAATGACTTCTCTCCAGCTTCCATCTGGAGGCATTTATCTTATAATCAGTCCTGCAGTGTGAAATTCAGTTTGTATTGGCACAATGGCTTTACATGAAAACAATCATCATTTTAGTAGAACTCTTATGCTGCAAATCCTTTTTCTCATCTTGACTTTGCAGTAATCCATGTACTTTATTTGGTTACACAAAGAAGTGCAGTTCATTTGACATCATTATCTTCCTCTTCTGTTGGTATCGATGCTTTGGTATCTTAAACTGCCGTGCTCACTTTTTTTGATGCATGTTCATGATCCTCAATGAATGACTGTATACCTGCTCTCTGTCTTCAGCCATACATAACTCTACCTTCTGCTTTTATTATCTGTGGATTTTAAAACAAGCGAACAAACAAAAATAACCAAAAAACCCCACACCCCACCGCAAGATTCATCAAGCGCCTCCCTTTCTGTCTTCTGCAAACACCAACCAAGAAACCTTTCTCTCTGATTTACTGACCTCTCTTGAGTTTAATGCTTCTGTACAGGAGTTGACACCAGCAGGAGTCTCCACAGGATTCTGCACCACTGACATTTTCCACTATATGCTTATTTTCTACATAGGCACTTTATTTGTTTCCATAGGTCCCCGATTTCCTCCTCCTGTTCGTTCATCTTTCTGCCATCTCGCAGCCTTCACCACTATAATCCACAGCCATTGCAAGCCACAAGAGCAAGCTGCCTTCATCTGCCAGAACCAGCCACCTGAAGAACAATACAGCTGAATCCTTCCCCAGCACCCACATCAGAGACAAACATCCCTGTAACCTTCAGGATGTTGTTAATTTAGAGACGCATTAAACAAAGCCTTTCGCCTCAGTTAAACGGGCTTGGTGTGAGAAGCAGCAACACTTGGCCCATGCATGGAGGTCTTCTGTGGTCTCCTATGTGCTCTTAATGGTAAGTCCCACACGTTCCTGTGTGACTTGGTCTAGGTGATCCTGCTCTGGCAGGGGAGGGTTGGACTGGATGATCTTTCTGGGTCCCTTCCAGCCCCTAACATTCTATGATTCTATGACATACAGCCCATAAATATAGCTGTCTTATCTGACACACGCTGACACTGTTTTCAGTGGTCCTTGCTTGCCTACACTGTCAATGCCTCTGGACATTTAGGACCCGATCCCTACCAGCACCTGTGCATCTGCCTGCCTGCACCCCACCTCCTATTTCCTGTGTAAAATCCTCCTGCCTCCCCTACCATTCTGTGAGTCTTGAGTCCCAGATGTAGGTAGACCTGGAATCATCCTGTCTTGATTACTGGAGGCACATAAGGCTACCTTAAGCCACTCACCATGAATGCCACTCATCATAAACACCTTTATAATCGCCAAGCAAAGCACAGTTTCTAAACAGTAATGATATTACATTGTGGGTGAAGAATCCAATAATTTGAGACGCACAAAATCTTACCCAAGTCTAAAACAGCAGCACGCAGCTTGCACGCCTATGTTGTTTCCAAGAACGTTATTTTCTTCATCATAACACATCACCTTAAAAACTGTGCCTTATCTTCTCACAGCTCTGAAACAACTAGCACTACAGCCAGCAGGACAAACATTGGATGGGCTTTTCTGCGGGGCTTTTCCCCCTCACAGCTGCTCTGGAGATGTTCCTCTGAATTAAAAACCACTGGAGACATAAGGCTGTCACGCTCCTAACTGCCTAGAGATATTTTCCTGACAGCAGCACTGGTAGCCTCCAACCACCTGGTCTGCTCCTGCAAAGCCTTAGCTGTTTTGGAGGGTGAACTGGGAAAATAACCCAAGTCAAGAATAAATCAGTAAAACCCAAGAAGTTAGGGAAGCTTCATGATCCAATCCAGTCCACTGACAGCAGCAGCAGTATGAGTGACAAAGGGACAGGAACCACAGGAAATGGGTGGCAATAGGGACCACATAAGCCAGTTCAGACTCTAAGAGAAGGACAAATAAACCCACAGCTAGAAGCACCTCAGATTGACTGAACCAAGATCTGTTCCTCGCTAATGAGTACACAGAAGCAACCTTTCCACTCTGTATACAACTCAGCACCCATAACATGTATGCGACACTCTGCTATATGTTTGTTCTCCTAGACAGATGCCCCTTTCCATGGATCTAAACACTAACTTCAGGATAATCTAATACCATACTCCAGCGATACAAAGGAGGGTTCATCTTGAAAACCTTAACAAGCCCAGCAAGACCAAATCAGCAGCCTTTAAAAAGAAGTGCATACGAAAATTCCTATATAATAGAAGTTATCCAGTAAATGCAATTTACTTAGTTTTATCACACAATCTCTTGCATAAACATAACAAACCATCCTCCAGAGAGTTCTGAAACATTTAAAAGACATGAATGATGCTTTACAGTGTCTAACTCCACCAAGAAAACATTCCAGGCTGCAGCCCATCAGTTTTAAGGCACTAATAACCTGATTTTTAGAAGCATTACTTTGTTAACTCCAGCAGGAGTTGGATTGTTTAACACAGGTGAAACTGGATCCAGCGATCCCAGTTCAGTGCCCCTTATCCAGCAAAACTCTCAGATTCCCTCCAGTCCTCTAGCATCCAGAATTAGCTGTTGCACCAAGCAGCACAGAAACCCAGAATTATTATAAATATCACTTCATGGACATGTAGTAACTTTCAATATGGCCTAAACTCTTCAGAGATATTAATTTAAAAGCCTGAACCAACAGTTTAGGATTTCTTCTAAGCTGCAGCTTTCTCAAGTCAATATTTGTAAATCATGTTTCATGTTTCCAAGGAAACCAAGTGGGTAATACCTCTTGCAAACAGCCTCCTTCAATATACTTTTCATGGCTACAGGGCTCTTAGAAGTTATTCTCAGTCTGACAAAGGAAAGAAGTCACACTTCTCCTTACATCTTCTGAAAAGAAACATCAGCCTTACCGAAGCAACGTACAAAGCAAGCATCTACAGAAATCCCCGTGGACTTCACCACCCGGGACAAATGTATAACCACCCTTGCATTACTCAGCTTTTCTGTGTATTTTTTCCCAATGGTAGAACTAAAAGTGTCCAGAGTAACCAGCATTACATCCATTTTGCATACGTAAAAATGAGGCACTTCTTAAATGACTTCCAAGCTATTATCCAGTACACCACCAATGGAGGTCTGAACATATCTCACCACCCTCTCTAAAAATACAGTATGCATCTTATGGTGAAGTTCAAATGCTAAAGACAGAGATCAAATCTAGGGATAGAGGAGCATGTTACAATAGAATGCTCCTTACTTCATTTTTGTGTTCTATTATTTTTCTTATTTGCCTGGTATTTAAATCAATTTAAGGTATGACTAGCTTACTGCATCCTGCAGACATAAAATAAACGGTGAGGACCACAGAAAATACTCCAAGTAATTTTGTTGATGGGATCTTTGGAAAAAGCAAGATTATCAGTGAAGCAGCAATGACATAACATCTCTATCTAAAGAAGAGAGGAGGAAAAAATAAAGCCTGACATTAAGTAGAAATAACAAACCTACGAAACCCACTTTGATTAAGGTGAAGATTTAAAACTTTAAAACAAAACGCCTGCAACAATGTATTTGTGTTCTGGCACACTGAGGACAGATCAAAGCAACAAAGAAATCTATTTTCCTGTCTGTTAAGAGGTTCTGTTTCCAAAAGGCTGGGTAACATACTTTTAAACGATACACTTAAAGAGCATTATGTATCCAAACATCCTTGCTCAAAAACAAAGACTCTCAAGTTTCTCCAGAAGAATCCACAGTAGAAAAATACACATCGGGCTCTCGCATCTGCTTGCACCTCCCTACAACGTGCCCTTGAGAACTGTTTAATACACAAAACACGTATCCAAAGCTCCTCAGGATGTTGTATTTTGTTCACTCAAGCTCAACACTGGGCAAGACATAGATGCTCTTTGGCGGCTCAGGGTAACAACAGAAACACGATCAGCCCTTTGAGAAAGCACCTCAACCTCCTCCTGATGTAACAGGCATCACGCTGAATCCACAAACTCTGGCTGTAACAAAATCTACTGCGTCCAGCATGAATCCGCAACCTACAGAAGTCCCCATTCAAGAACAACACACAAAATAAACACACAGGTTCTCAACAAGCCTGGAAGGAGCAGCCAGGGAACTATTTTGACAAGACATCAGAGGACTGTTCAAACAACTAAAAGGAACTCATTACAAGAGAATCACTTTACACAACATACCAGGCACCACATCAGCGCTGTAAACCTCTGCGGTGAGCAGTGAAAACCAGTATCTGTCTAACAAAATGTCTCAAAGCTGTCTGCAGTATAAGAAATGTCATTCCAGAGGTGATGACTGAGATGTTAGCAATGGACAAGGTCTCCAACTGGGTAATAACTAGTGCTGCTCTAAGGGCTTGCTGCATGGAAAATAGATTCAGCAGAAAAGAGTTTTCAAGAGATCTTAAGTCATTGCTGAGCAACAACAGGCTTTCTTTTGCCACCACTTGCTAATGAAACACACACGTACATTTACTTCTCTTGGATCACTTGCGTCCTCTCTCCACTCTTTACATTAGTAGCTTCTCTCCCCTGCAACCTGCCTTCGTCCCAGAGAAGGGTGACTCACACAGAGTCCAACAGCACAACTGGAAAACGGATGGCAGAGAGCAGAATTAACTCTCCCAAGATCCTGGGGCCAGAACAAACACGAGGACACGTACCAAAGGCAGCCCTCAGCCAGAGTGCAAGGAGAAAAAAGGCTCAAGAGACCTTCCTGCTAGACTGCAAGTGAAGTCATGGTCACCTAGAACCTCAGGTGTCCCACTTACTGAAGAGTGGAACATGAAAAGCACCTGACAGCCTGACCTAAACCAAAGAAATGGAGTCGCTTCCCATGGGGCAGCTTGCGAGGTACCAGAAAGTTTTCCTAAAGGTATCATACCAGCACCAAGTATCACACCAGCACCAAGATGTCACATGAAGCTTCAGCTGTCTCCTACACCAACCCAGAAACCAAGGAGTTACTGCTTCACTGCAGTGTTTACAGGAACCACTGTAATAAATCTTCAGCAGAAAGTCAGGGCTCCAGGGACCTGTAACATGCTGTATCATCTATAACATGAAAATATAAATTAAGGGATGGTTGGTTTGGGGTTTTTTTTTGTTTGTTTGGTTTTTTACATTTAATAAAATGTGATGTGTGCAATGGAAACTAATTCTGCATTAAAAAAACCCAAAACCAACAAACGAACAACATGAAAGTAAAAAAAATTCAAATATTAAAAGGCTAATAGATATTGCATGGAGAAAACAAGAGCTACATTGCTGGTGAAGAACAACAACATCTAAAAATTCCACTTCAGAAAAAAAATGAATTGATTATTAGCCTTTGCAGAGAAAGGGTTCTAAGCTAATCACCGCAAATGCTTTAGGTTCACTTTTCTTCTTTGCTGCACAAAGAGCTGTACTCAGAAGACAAAGTTGAAAAGCTCCGTGGAGAGCTGTTCACAAGCCTCACGCACCACTGCTAGACTGTAAGGGGTTATTTCTTAATAAACTGGTGATTCATAAAGAACATGAAAATCACGAATAGTAGTAAGCCCAATGGAGGAAAGCACAGGTCTACTTCAGGCATCCCACTGGAAGCCTAAACAAAGACACTGCAGTGTATACTGGAGAAGAGTTTGTCAAGAGGAGCCAGAGCAAATGCTGGACAGTAACAAATGACCGGAGATCTAATGGATTTTAGAAAGGTGAGGTTTCCCCATGGACCAGGAAGTTTTGTAGTAGCGGTGTATGAGATGTGCGTAAAATCAGCTTTACAACGTATTTCACTTTCTTTTTTAAAAACTCAGGTAAGTAAACACCCATTTGGACTTCTCTCAAGAGCTTAAGTAGGTAATACTTTTGGCAGAGAGCCTCCATCATGCTGAATGTATTTCTAGCACTCTACCTGGTTCACTTTCCTCTTGGGCAGCTTGAAACATTATAAAAACCTTTCCTCTGACCGTCACTTCTTAGTCTTCTGACTTGCTCCACGGGGCTACACTGCACAATAGTCTTTGTTCCCAACTCTGATCCTTCTCACAGGATCTGCACTCCTTACATCAGCTTCCAAAAAGAAAGTGACACAGCCAACAAACTTCCTTTTCCCTCTTTGAACATGAGGAAGGGAATTACAATTCCAATCCTACTATTTTTGGGTAACTCTATGTCCTACTTCATTTTGCCTGGTTCCATGAGAAATACAAGTGGAAATGGAGTTATCACACTGAACAGAAATATACAGTGAAAAACTGGCAAAAAGAGTATCTTGCTTTGGCTTTCAGTTGCTATTTCAAAGAAGTTAGGGAGATGGCAGAGGGAAAAAAAGGAGAAAGGCCCATCTCTAGTTTGGTTTCCTTATAAAATGCTACCTATGATCCCAGTTTTAAAGTCAGAACATGTAGAAATTAAGCTTTGTTTACATAATTATATCTCCTTGAGAAAACTGAGGAAATGGAGCAGTACATAGAATCATAGAATTGTCAGGGTTGGAAGGGACCTTAAAGATCATCTAGTTCCAACCCCCCTGCCACGGGCAGGGACACCTCCCACTAGAGGTGTATACTGTATATTACAAACATAAGCATGGAAGAAAGTCTCCAAAAAGGATGAAGTTATTATAAGGAAGAGCTCCGGTTTGAGTGCCAGTAGGACTTCAGTGATAAGATCACTGTGAAAGAGTACAACTTCTCCAAGCTGCTCAGCAAAGTCACCTGGCATTCTTACTCTTTTCAAACTGGTATAATTAATGAAAAGCAGTTGGGGGAGGGGAGGGGGAAAGGAAGGAAAGGAGCATCCACATAACAGCATTATTACATTTGAAATGATCCTGCAAAAACACAGGAAAAACAGAGAGAGCAAGAGATAGAAAGGTCTGAAAAGTGAAGCAGGAGGTAAGCACACCAAACCACTGAGCCTGGGCCACTCTGCTCAGCTGGTCCCTCTAACCAACGAGCATCTCGTATTTCATCCTTTAGGTACAATACACTGAATAGACATGTCTGAAAAGGCACCTGAGAAATGAAGTGTCAGTGCCATCAGCTGAGAATAAGTGAAATATTTTGACAAGTTATTTTCATAGGCAGCTTCACAAAATGAGAACAGATGGCTACTCCTACCTTTTGACAATGTTTAATACTCCTAGAAGCAGCAGGCTAACCAACAGTGCTCCAAAACCTGTCTGGGAAAGAAATGGCTTTTCTTCTGCAACATTATTATATGTTCTAATGAAAAATTCGGACCAATTTGAATTGTTCCAACAGAATTACATCTGAAATTATGAAATTCCTTCATCAATTCTCAAGCAGTCCTCATTTGCTGTTGAGGTTTCAAAGAAAATACCAGCCCAATAAAAATCACAGACTAAAGAAAACGGAAATGTAGTAAACTAAGCAATAAGCAGATGCATAATAAGAGTGTCTTCTTTCTCATAGCTTATTCAACCACCACAGACCAGTAACTAGCTCGTTCAGTTCATTCACAGACCAGTAACTATGCTCTACTGGGAGCAAAAGAAACTAGGTAAATGTGTTTATATTAAAAGACTGGAAGAGAAAAACAGGTGACACCTACTAGTTCTAAAACTCTCAAGGATATTCTAAACATAAACGATGAGTTTCTTTTAATAACCCAGTGATATTTTTCCTTTATTTAATATAAAACTAAGTTTTAAACACAAATACTTTTTAGTAAGATTTTTAAAGTAACATGGCACGTCAAAATAAATCAAAGCATGAACGCAAATAATTCCAATGATGTTTTCTACGGTTTCAGTTACAATTTCTATGTAGAGCTGACAAAGTCAAAAGTAAAATTAGACCATCTAGCAAATAAGAAACACAGCACCAGCCATATTGTAATATTAAATATGTAAACATTGAAACCCAGTAAATGAACATTAACTCCACTAACTTTTTTAAACATACAGGTATGCATACAAAGCATTCTCTCAGCTAAAAAAAAGTGAGTATGCTCTGCATAAGGACTATTTCATCTGCTGCATATCAGCACACTGAACGTCACTTACCCAACGGACACCACTGGGAGCAGAAAGTCAGGAAGAATTGCAGAAACCAGATGAGATTTAAGCTGATTATTTAAATCAAGTTTTCCTGCCCATTACTTTAAAGTCAAAATGATTTAAATCAATTCACCCTCTTCAACAGCCGCAAATTAAAACACTGTTCAATTATGCAAACTCTGAAAATGAAGATGGAGAAGGAATTGACAGGAGACTGGTTGACCACCCACTCAAGAGACAGAGGAATAACAAGGTTAATTGGCTGGAAGCCAAATATATGGATAAATTCAGGGTACAAATAATGCATAGATATTAGAGTAATTATAACCACTGGAGCAGCTTTGCAAAGACAACAGTTGATTCTCCATCACGTGAAGCTTTGTACATTACAATGCGTATTCACAAAATGTTCCAGATCCAAGACGTCATGCGTGCTTCATACAGGCCAAGGTGATACTCTACTGATGTCATTATTTACATTGAATTAGATGATCATAACGGTCGTCTTCAAATCAATGAACCTAGAATTTGACCCATGTTGAGATCTCGTATTTCTTCTCACCTCACTAAGTCCTGCCCCCACTGAAAATAACTTCATATGACTTTACAGTACGTTCCTTCTGCTATCTGCTTAAATGCCCACATGTCTACCACCAATCAAAGACTCTGAACCATGCTGGCATGACCATCATCCAAAACCATCCTTGAAGACAGGTCTGAACTTCAAATGCAGCTTCACTCTTCAATGAAGACCACAAACAATACTTTTCAAAGCCTTTTCACTAAGTCACTGCAGATATCCACACACTATGGGGAATACCCAACATGTTCTTCAACCTACAACACAGGGAACTACGTGCCCCTCTCAACATAGGGCTTCATGTTTAGGCAGAAGATTGCTGTACAGAGAGCTAGGAAAGGCTGCGTCAGGCACCAAAAGCAAGGATGGTAGTTTTAAAGCAAAACAGCCTACAGGTACTCCTAAACCACTCAACTAAGAGTTTCAAGCTGGAAGCCTCCTACTACACATAGAGCACTAGACAGGTCTCCACAGAGTTCATAGAACAAACTGGGAGAACAAACTGAATTCAACATCTGTGGGTAAATTCGAACTTGTTCATCCAGGGTTTTTAAATCCTTGGAAGTCTTGCAACCCTACACACTGCTTACACTTGGCTTTGCTGCTTCTACAGCACTTGCAATGCTGTCAAGATGCTTCTAGGACACAATTCCCGTACTTGACAAGGTTGCCAATCCTCAAGCTTCAGAAAAGCTGAGGTCTAGTCGTTCAACTTTTACACTGAAAATGCTATCATGTCTGACGAATGCTGACTGGAATTACTGCTTCAGATCCTATCAAATGATTGCTGTAGCACGCGTGTCGTCTCTGCTCCCTCTTATAAAAATTACTCTTATAGATGCCTTGAAATAGATAGAAAATTTTCACGTATGCTGAATTAGTTCTAACATTGTATAAGACAAGGAGAGTATTTCCACTGACATATTTGATGAATAGGAGGAGAAGACGACTTCTCATGCTACCCTCACATTTCTATTTATATCACAGCAATATCCAAGGAGCTGGACTGGACGTGGGACTGACCCTGGCTCACACTGGGTCTGCTGGAAGACACTCCAGCACCCACAGGCAAACCCAGGGGAGCATCCTCACCCCAGCCACCCTGCTCTCTGGCCAGGCAGAAGCCACGACAGAAAAATGTGCTCTCACAAAGGCAGCCCTGCCCAGAGGGTTTGCTGGTTAGGGGCTGAACAACTGAGAAAACATCCCTTACAAGAATTTTAAACATATATATGTATACTTGCTATAAATAGCATTAAGGGCCATGGGCTTCTTCAGTCAGATGGGTTGAAAGCACAACAGCACATGTAGAAAAGTTTAAGAAAAGGCCAGGGGGAGAGTAGTTAAAGTTGCTATTCTTTTCATAAAATGAAGGCAGCTTTAAAATAATCTATGATCCAGAAAACGTAGTGAGAAATAACAATTAAAGAAGCTTTTTAATGAGAAGACATTGTTCCATTTGGGTCATCAGCAGAGGGGTTACAAGAAGAGGATGTCCCAGAACAGCGTTCCTCACCCAAGGAGGGGCAGGGTGGCATTGCTGGCAAGAGGCAGAAGGCAGCATAATAGCTAAACACATAGGGATGAGAACTGATGGATGGGAGTGTGCAATGCTGACCACACTCACAATTCATCTCAAGAAGAAACTTTCTCCTTTTATTTTATCTTTTTTATTTATTATTAAGGCAGTAAAAAAGACGTACCAAAGAATCACAGAAACATTAAGGTTGGAAAAGACCTCCAAGATCAAGTCCAACCATCAATCCAACACTAGCATGACCACTACGCCATGTCCTGAAGTGCCACATCTATGCGTTTTTTGAACAGCTCGAGAGATGGTGATTCCACCACCTCCCTGGGCAGTCTGTTCCAATGCCTCACCACTCTCTCAGTATAGAAATTTTCCTCATATTCTATCTAAACCTTCAATGGTGTAACTTAAGCCCATTAACTCTTGTCCTATTGCTAGATACCTGAGAGGAGAGACCAACACTCACCTCACTACAACCAAGGTAGATGTAGAGAGCGATGAGGTCTCCCCTCAGCCTCCTCTTCTCCAGACTAAGCAATCCCAGTTCCCTCAGCTGCTCCTCATAAGACTTGTTCTCCAGACCCCTCACCAGCTTTGCTGCCCTTCTCTGGACCTGCTCCGGCACCTCAATGTCTTTCTAATACTGTGGTGCCCAAAACTGAACACAGTACTCAAGCTGCAGCCTCACCAGTGCTAAGTACAGGGCACTTAAATGTACTCTGTATCAATGAAAGTCACAACGTACATGAACTTCAGTAATATTTGTGAGGGATCTGAACATACAAGTATTTTTCATTTCTGCTGACAGACTTCAGGCTATGTCCACCAAGTAACAAAAGCCATGCAAAGAGCTCACAGAAAGTGCTATTTCATGATCCTCACCACTGTCAAATCCTGCAGGTCCATGAGTGCTTCTCCCAGGATTTCAGTAGAACAGGTCTCCTCTCACTTATCTCAACTGCAGTGCAAGCATCTTCGTGTGAGTTTGACATCTGAGACTTTCCCTACTGTTAGCCAATGGAAAGGTTTTCTGATGGGCTTTTGACCATGAGAACGATTCTGGTGTCATAATTTTAGTACACATCTCTGAGGCAAGGATGAGTTATTTTTGGGAAATGAACATATTTTATTCAAGCTATCCACCAGAACTGACTTAGGCAAGTGTCTGTAACTACTATGCACAGACTCAAGCCTCCCATCCCTACCTAGCCCACATGCTTCTTCAGCATCCTAACAAGAAACAAGTATTGTCTTCCTAAATCCAGCAACACGTGTAATCTAAAGGGGAGCACATCTCCAGCAAGCACAAAATAAATCCACCTAGGACGCTGGCTGGGATGCAAAGAATAGAAAAAAAAAGTACTAAATCTCATTCTATTTTCCCGTTTGTTCTACATTTACACTTAATTGTTCAATTTGACTATTGCAAACTTTATCCCAACAGAGTCACAATGAAAAATTATAACTCTATCACTTTCTCAAAATAGATGGCCCATAATTATTAATACACGCTCTTTAGACAACTGTCAAAGACATTTCAGCAAAATGATGATTTAGCTGAATATAGATCTGGAAAGTAGAAGTGAAAACAGCAATGTTTTCTGAAAATCACAGCCTCCAAATCTGCCTGCTAAGTAACTTAAGTTTGCATGCTCTTCCTTTCAAAAGGGGAAAAACAACCACTTTGCTCATTTTTTTCCTTTCAAAATCCTGGGGGGCACAGTCTATACAAAGATTTCCTTGGTTAAGTGAACCAGTGAAAAATTAAGTTGCCTTGTAACTTGTTACTGATTTATAGAAACTAGAAAGGAATGGGTTTTTTTCCACCTTTGTTTTTTGTAAGAGAAATCTTTTCATTTCTCACTTAACCTGAATTTTCTTGCAACTGAAAGATTCTCTGAGAAAGGGACTGGAAGAGCTCCAACTACTGTCCAACACTTAAAAAGATTTTAAAGTGTCATCAATCACAGCTCTTTACATACTCTTCTAGAGCACTGCCAACCCATACTTGAGGACTCACTCAAAACTATTTTATGCCAGCACTGCACACTCAAAATAAAAACAGATACCCAAAAAAAAAATTTCTATATTACTCTGATTTTAAGTTGAGTCCTGCTCAGATTCATGTCAGATGTTACTACATAATACTCATAATGGTTATCTTTCTTTTTACCTAGGAAGAACTGTCAACTGATACCATTAATCCTGAATACCTCAGTGGCTACCTCTGATGGCAATGTGTTACCATGACTTCTGTAAAAAGTATCTTCAATTTTTAGCAGACCATCTGAAAATGCTGGTGCCATGGCAAAAAAAAAAAAAAAAAAGAAAAAAAAAGAGTAACATCCACAGTAAATCACAACAATCACGATTATTATTCTCTGAAACTCCTGTTACAAATTTCTAATATTGCATTACTCCCTTTAACAGATCTCAATCATTTCAGCTGAAATTCTCAGTGACTTCTTCTGCAAAGTTTGCTTTGAAAGTTTCTGAGAACACACCAGTCACCTCTGACAATTTTGGTGGGGGGGGGGGGGGGGGGGGGGGGGGAGAGAAGAGACACTGTGGTGGGGGGGTGGAG
>WUAM01000326.1:552968-566398 GCA_024336885.1 Actenoides hombroni | reverse complement strand
TTGGGGAGGGAGGGGGGTTAACAGAGAGCGTCTGTTATCGGTCTAAGGGGCTGCCCTGACCCTAAACCGTGACACATGGGTATTCTTATACTTCCTACATACTCAGTACCCTCAGCAGCTACTGAAATAGATCCTGTGTGTTTTGCAAGAGCTAAACAGACAGGAATAAGTCACATTTCACTTGGGCTAGAGTAGTAAACCAATTTCTGTTGTGCAAGGTTAATATCTACTGTCATGGGCCACAAAATGCACGTGTATGAGTTGTCAACCCAAACTGGCTAATACATACGTTTTTATTTTTATTTTTTATGTGAGCAGTAGTCAGAATTGCAATTTTCTCATATCTTCACCTTTGTATCAGTCAAAATGAAATGCTTGCAAAGATGACACTTTTATGCAACTTTTCTTGGTCAATGTAACTTTGTTTAAAACTTACTTTTTCTCCTTCCTTCAGATCTAATTTAAACTAATAATTTCAAATGATAAACAGACAAGCTCTACACAGAGATGGAATTAATGTTTTAGATATGTTGGTATCCTATATGTACAAGATCAAAAGGAGGTTATTTTTTAAAGGAGAGAGGTTTAAATGAGATAAAGATTTGGGGAAGCAAATTCATGAAAAAAGTAATTTAGAGAGCAAAGCTACACAGACTAATAACATGCACAGTAGAGTGTATGTTGAGACCCGTGAAACTAGCATGTTTATGAACATGTTTGGAGCTGAATGATGTTTTTGGTAAAGATATGAGAATAACAGATACAAAATTTTGCTTTGCTTCAGAACTCCAGCCTTAGTAATGCTGCAAGAATCTGAAGATCAAAAGAACCAATACTGTGAGGACACTCAGCTGGCAAAAATCAGGATGATCTATTTAAGACAATGAGACTACTGAGCTATAGCGGCTGCAGATGTGCCCTCATATGTCACAGGAGAAGTTACTCTGCGCTATATTCTAAACCATTTGTCCACAGGGTCAGTGCTTACCTGCTGGGTGGGCTGTTTTCTAGGCAGTAAGTGCAGGCTCAAGGCTGGGAGAAGGCAGAGTATTCTGTCCTCCCCATCGCAAGCTCCTTCATGCTTTCAGGCTGACATTAGAAGCAGCAGCATATTGCTGTTTTTTGCACTCATCCAGTTCCCTGTCTGTGCGTAAGGAGTGTCTGGGAAAAGGAGTAGGGGAAAGAGCATTGCCAGCTTGACAAAGGTCATCATAATCTCTTCAGACCCACGAAGGATAAAAGTTGGTGTCTTTATTGATCAAGCTGGTATCTTCCTTTAACCATTCCCCTTTCATATGACACAATACATAATGGAAGGTGAGGTGTGGCATTTTTCTGAAAACAATGCAAATAAGAGTGGACTTGCTCCTAAGGTGACTTCAGAAAAATCTAGTGGCAGAAAACTAATGAGCTCTTTTGGAGATCTGTGTATAGCTCTCTGTCCATCTGATTACCTTGCACCAGGGATGATGAAGGTAAATAAAAATAAGCTGTCAGGGTTTTCAAGAGCTGCTGAATCTATCCTTTTCTGAAGCAAGATGAATATTGCCAGCTAGGTGTAAGAGACATGTTATATTTAAGTTTTTGATGAAGAAATCCAAAAGTGAAGACTACTCTCTGTTACACAATATGAGAAAGTACTTTCCAGCTCTTACTAACAGAAATTATTTTGATAGTGGCCAATCTGATTTTCATTGTGTAATTTCCACTAGTACCTCCAAGAACATAGAGAACAAGTGTGTTCCTTTCTTCTATGTGTCAGTCTGCTCCTTTACTACTGTCAATATTTTCTTCTTGAAGAAAAGTAAATCTTAATTGTCTGTTTTTCATCACAAGACAGCAAAGCCCAACCATATTTTTTGTGTCCATTAGAATGGTCTGTTTCTTTAAAGGTATCCTTTCAGACAGGATTATGTATGAGAGATTATTTTGTAAATTCTGCAAGATTATATATAGACCTTACTTATTTGCCTTTTTGCAAAGAAATTATGTTACTGAGGTATTATGCTTGTGTACACCTCTGAATTCCTTTTATTCAAAACAGCTACTACAAGTTTGTCATTGCAATTATCCAAACTGAATGAAAGTCTTTTTGATTTATTATTTTCCCAGTCTGATAGAATGGTTTTGAATTCTGATCATGTCTTACTTGAAGTCACTTCCATCTACTTGTTGCTGCAAATTTAATAAGAGTAACAAGGAGGTTTTGATACAGAAAAAGGAGGTTTTTCAAGGTTTGAAGATGGATTTGTTTCTAACCTTCAGAGGAAAACTGCTTGAGACTGCGAGAGTGCAAAGCAACTTAGGTAAAAGTTCACAACCCATTGGAAAGAAAGGAGAAAGAACAGACAAGTAAAACCAGCGGACTTCAAGAATGCAAGCATAACATTAGAAAAACACTAAGTAAAATTTTATATATAGAAAAATTTCTGTAGTAAAAAAGGGGGTCAGGAAAAATGTTGCTTTCTTGTAAAGCAGTGCTGCTAAGGACAACAAGTTAAATTATCCCAGAATGTAGAAATATGAAAGAGTGAATTAGGAAACATCTTGACTAAACTTGTCTAAAAAGAGAAAAATTCGAGAAGGAGAGTCTAGGTCAGATTTTGAAGAGTAAACACAAAAAGCAAATCAGAAGAAGAACTAAAGTACAAAATAGAGTTGTTTTCTAAGACTTGCTTTTAAATAGATTGCCAAGCAAGACTGTTTTAAAGAGAGTAGTTTAAAATCTGTCATGCAACTACATGCTCTTTATGGGTTCTGGACAAGGTAACTATCAAGACAGTGTCTCTAGTCTTCTCTTCTACATTTTGTTTCAACAGGACAGTTTCTTCTAGCTAAACCAACCTTCAGAATTTTGCTGTGGTCAGATAAGCTGCACAAAGCCAGGCTTTGTATTTCAGATTAATAAAGCTGACATAAACCAAAAAAATATTCTTAGATAGAGATGTAGGATCTATTTCAGGTTGAAAAATGTTTGTTTCTTGGATCTTGGACAAATAAGTCTGTGTTTTAAGAAATTACTATTTATGGCATATCTATCATATGCCAAAATCTTTTCCTCATTTATCAAGATTTCATAAGTTGATTCTATATGGATATGCAGAGACATTCAGCTCTATTTCATAGTTTGTTTTGTCAAGTGCATTTTAATGTGTTTGTTTATTTGTTTTTGTGTGTGTAAAATTAAGATAATCGCATACATGTTTCAGAGCACACAGGCTGCAGCAGGCGAGGGACAGGAGCAGCTTGGGGTTAGCTCATGCCAGCTGCTTTCCCAGGGAACAGCTTACATGTGGCCACCCATCTTTGTCAGTGAGCAGGGTGAAACTGTATGAATGCATGCTGTACCATCCTATCTGTCCTGAGGGCTAGAGAAACCATTTTCTTCACTAGAATAGATGTAGGTTCTTGGTTTGTTTTAGGTTTGTTCTGGTATGCATAAAGAATCATACTCTTTGGGGGCACTTAATTTCTGAAACCTAAAGAGCCATAGGTAAGAAGATAGGTACCTCGATTGTCACACCAGCCAAGAGAATGGTGCTGTTGGGCATGCAAGATAGCACAGCTTCTGTTGCCTAAGAATGTTTTTGCCAGAAACTGTAATTGCTTTCAGTATTTCAAGTGTCTCAGCAGGTTAGACAGGATTTTAAAAAACTGTTTTCTTGCAGATAAGCACCTGAAAGTGTGTATTCAACACCGAAGTTCCTTAGTTCTATTTTAGGTCTGGTTTGGGTATCTTTGTGTAATGTGTTGATCAGTTCACATTCAGATATAACTTGAAAGTCTGCTTGCAGTGTTTTTCCTGCATAGTGCTGGTCTGGCACGTTGGCAGCGTATCTCCTGTGGTGGCATTAAACTAGTTCCTGTTTTGTCCCTTGCAAGGCATGAGGGAGTCTGTAGAGCAGGTCTTCATACTGCAGAAATAGGCAGTAAGTGAGATTTCAAAAAATGTTCATGGCAAGTTTTGCAGCAGCAGTGAGCCTCTAGACATGATCCCCTCTCTACACTAGAGGGGCCACATTCGCAGGACAGACCTCACTGGGCATATTCACCTGCAGATTCATAAAGCCTTTCCTGTTGTTAATGGTTTACACCACTTTGTCCAGTTGCTAGCTGTGACTAGGTAGGGCTCATTATCTTTCACAAAGGCACAGCTAAATAAATCTCAGAAATCTTGTGAATTGTTAACATAACATCCTTATCTTACCTGTAAGCAAACTTTTACACCACAGTGGATTATTGACCTATCCAGTTATTCTGATTCCTGGAGCCCATTGTAAAATGTCTGATGGATTTGAGCATTGTCAACATCTACTTCTACCTTCATGATAAATGATTGTTTGAAATACACTATTATATGCCACGGAGGATTCTGTTCAGATATTTTTTTCCCCTGGTTTTTTTCTGGGGGGGGGGGGAAATTTGAAACCAATAGTCATGACTCAGTTACAAGTGATGTTTAAAAATCATGTGAAACTCAGAGGAATGCCTTGTTATCTTAAGCAGAAGTCAGGAGGAATGAGGAGCCCTCCATACAGACAGAAATAGGGGATGGAAGAAAGCCTACATTTCTCCCTAGGTATGATTCTGCTCCTCTTAATGTTAACAGAAGTTTTTTCCATTGTCTGAAGGGTAACCAAGATCATCTCCTAGATGGGAGATAACACATTTTTATGTCCAGGTTTTATAACAGCACTTTTCAAATAATGGCATGACTATGATTTTAAAATGCACTCTATCTTCATGTTGAGCAACATGGATGAAAAACAAACAGGAGACTGTTCTTTGTTGATAATGCACTTATGGGTAAGTGTGAAGAATACAGACCTTCTCTATGAATTTAAGATGCAGACAATTAGTCATGGGAAAGAGGAGGAGACAAACTGGATTATCTGGGGAAAGCCAAGAGAATTGAAATTGATATATGTGAACTCATAAATTAAACATTTAAATAATTTAAATGTTTATGTAGTCCAGTTGTGAGCCTGCCATGGACAGCATCTCACACATATGCAAAATTGTTTTATGGGAAATGCCCTGATATAACCTGACACCATGTCAGACCATATCAGTGGTTTCAATAAATACTCCTTTTTCAGGGAAGCAAATTATCAAGTTCATATTCCAGATATGTGTCCATCCTACTCATGTCAGATATGTGGCATAAGAGTTGCCACTGGTTTTTTTGCATGGCAACATTGTGGTCTTGCATTCCCAGATATCAAATTTGAATGAGATTGCACTGTACAGCATGGGCCAAATTACTTTCTGAACATATCTCATATACCAATGCCTTCCTCATCTCAAATCAAAAAAAAATCTGTGCAGGGTTAAAGCAGAATAGAATTTATCATTCTGAAATCTCCTGGTTTTATCTTATGTCATCTTTGTATGCACCTTTTCAAGTGTGAGTGTCTAAAAAGGGCAATGGCTCTGGTTTGCCTCCTTAAACATTGCTAGTTCTCGTATTGGAGAGAGGAAACAGTGCAGTACATTAATACAAAGCAACTATACATTTCAGTATAGACATGTACAAGCGTTCAAAAGCTTGATGAATGATCTGTGGAGATATGTTGCCCCAAATTCAACCTTGCATTTGGATTTTGGATAATATATCAGGTGCAATATAGATGTTATCACCTTAGAAAAAGAAGTGTTATAACAGTCAAAAGATTGTCTTTTTGTTTGTTTGTTTGGTTGGTTGGTTTTTTGTTGTTTTTTTTTTGTAGAGGAGGCAAAGGGAAATAAGCAATCCTTTCTAAACAAACACAACAGTTATACATCAGGTGAAACATGATGAGCAGAGCTGGTTAAATGAGACCTTTAGCGGCATAATATTGTAGAAATAAGAGAGTTATTTATTATTTAAGAGAAGCAGAATCATGCACCCCACAGAGAGTTGTTTGTAATAAGTACAATATTCTTTTCACAGTGATGTTCTGCTTTATTATTAATAGGCAATCTCGTGAATTAATCACATCTCTAAGTGCATGCAACACAACTGCCTTTAGGAAGTTACTTTGTTATTCACAGAATGGGGAACTGTGGGGCTGGAAAGAGCTTCACTGGTCAAGCTTCTTCACCAAGGGCAAAAATACTGACTTAAAGTAGCTGTGATACAACAGCTGTGACTGATGGCAAAGTATTTTTATTTTCCTCTATCTTCATTAAACAGCTATAATAACTAAACCATCTGAAAGGGAGATAAGCTTGCAAGAAACACAAGTAGCAAACCCAAAAGCTTGGTGCACTTTTCATAAATACAGGATGTATTGAGTTGTCATCTTGTTGCATGTTCCTCCTCTTCGTGAGTGAAATTATTTACACACTTAACAGCTGTGTGGAGATCCATTGAAAGCTAGGGAAATGACAAGATGCTCTTTACAGCAATGGAGATAGAGGAGGAAATGCTCAAGAGAAGTTTTTGGAGCAGCCTAATGGTGAATTTCAGATTGGGGAAAATGTTTGCACCTAGCAACTGGCACTTACCCAGTCAGCTGGCTGGCTTCCATGTGAGATGTGCTTGCACTACAGGTAAATTTTGTACATTCAAAGCTAACAAACTACCTGAAAAGCCTGTTTTGCTCTTCCCCTGGTCCTTGTGAGATCTTTGATCTGCAGCAGAACAGAAGGGGTGTTTGAAAGCAGACTTTGAATTAATGTACCGCATGAGTGTGTGAGACCTCTGTGGTGAAGGGCGACTCAGGCTCCAGCCCATAAGGATTCCATCAGTTCCACATTACAACTGCGAAACACATCTCTGTCATAAAGATGTCTTTCCAAGGGGAGTTCCTAGCATTTCTGCTGCATGGTGCTAACTTTTTATGCAGACACAGAGCCATCTGCAGTTTACCATGTGTCGAAGAGTGAGCAGCCTGCAGAATCCATGTTCCATGAACTGGGATTGATTGCTCCAAGTGTTGACTTGGACAACTGCCTGCAAAAGCATAAAATAATCTGAAAAGACATTATTGACTCAGGTGCAGCATTCAGAAGGTTTTCAGTAGAAGCAGGGTGTCATTTAGCTGTAATGCAGTATCCAAAACCAGCTTGATCTGCTGTTTTCTCTAGGTGCGTCTTTGTTGTTATCAAGGAAGGACTGCAGCAGCTGAATATCCACTTGTCTAGTGCTAGCAGCTCAGCACTGAAATGTGATGATTGAATTTGGCATGTTATAAGTTGCTCTGTACCTACAACATTAAGACTGTAACACTAGCACTGTTGTCAAATTGTACAATATCGGAGGAGACCCTGATTCTCCTGGCTTCCACCAGTTGTTGAATCAATGTAAAATGGGAATCAGATTCTGCCATTAACATGTTTTACACACTTCTTGTCAAAAGGAGAAAGGCGAGTGGGTGGTTTTAGCTGAATTTTAGGGCAGCTGAATGCAGGAACAAACCACATTAGCACTACAAGGGGGAATGGACTGTACTGATAAACTGGCTTTCTCTGTATGTGTCTCTGTCACCAGGGGAATTTCCTCTGTTTGTACGGCCATACAATTCCTGTACTTGTGAGGATGGACCAGGTTAGTTGGTTGAGTATGTGCCCCAGTGGCAGCAGTTCCCCTCAGCTACAGCACTGCCACACTGTATGATCATGGCTCTGTAAAGCAAATTGCACCCAGTAGGAGCAATAAGGTATCCACAGGTTTTGTAAATGGGACTGGACTGGGAAGTTTAACTTGTGTTCTCATTTTTGAAAATATGAAGCTTCACCTGCTGCTGCTGAAGATGCCAGTGTTATTGCACTGTTTATGCTCATGCTCAGACAAGCCTGAGTCTCTCTGAAGTGGGATGGAGATGTGGAAGGCATTCTGCTCTCTGCTCAGTTCTGGAATCCAGCCCCTGGGTGAATGGGACATCCCAACAACCCTACACCCTCCCCCAGGATACAGATTTAGAGGAGCCTTTCCTCCATGAGTGTAGGCTGTTTGCTCTGGTAACCTCTATAGAAATTAATGTTGTTATTATGAAAATCCTGCTTTGGTCAAAGCTCTCAAAGGAATGTCTTGTAAGGAAGCTGTATGAAGCTGAGACCATGAGGCAAATGCATCATCAGGGAATAGGCTGAGCCCTGAGAGTGAGGGATGAGCTACATGGTTTTGCTATAAGTACATGGAGGTGAGTGCCCAGTAACCTAAACAGCTCAGGAAAGATTGAAAGAAGTTAAAAATAGCTTGCCCCGAACCAGGGTCACCCCAAATCCAGAGGCACATTATATTGATTAGAACAGACATTCACAAAAATGAACTTAAATATTCAGTGGCTGCTATACGAGACCTTTGCAATTAAGTATTCCTTTATAAGCATAATGGATTACTTCAACTCTGTTTATTTCTGCCTTTCTTTAAGGTCAAAATATGACTAAAATATAGTTAAAATGGTCCTTATTTTCAACATCGTAATAGGCTTTCACTTAAATAACTATTATTCTATGTTCTCTGTCTCAAGCCATCATAATTTCCTTCCTCTCAATGAGAAAATTAAGAACATACAATGTACAATATATTTGAATCATAAGTAGCCAAAAATTTGTATTCAGAAATGTGCCAACAATAATTTGATGTTCTGTTGATGCCTACAGTGGTCTGTACTCTAATGCTTTCTATGGTATTTTCAGTTAGAACTTTGATGATTCAGTAAAGGGTGTACCCACAAAATTGGCTGAAAAGCATTGCCTGGTATTTGGAGGACAGAATAAGAAAAAAGAAAGACCATTCTAGACTGGGAAAAGGACTGAAAATGAGAAAATAACATTTAATAAAGATGGTTGTGGCATGCTATAGTTATGAAGCAGAAGTCAGTGTAAAATGCAAAATGGGTAGGCAGTGGTCCTGCTACAGGACATGAGGGTTGTAGTGCAGCCAACAGTGTAAAACTATTGCAAAAATGGCAAACATTATGCTATTAAATATTAGCAAGAATATCATGTGAATGTCATGGGAGGTAACTACTATATTTGCTTGGGTGAGTCTTCTCAGCTGGAGTAAATTTTCTACACTTGGACTCAACATTTGAAGTTGTAAATTAGTAAGAGAAAGTCCAAAGAAGCTTAGAGATAACAATGAGAGAAAATGCAGCTTGTCAAGTGCTGGATTTACTCTGACTCAAAAAAAACCCAAACCAAACCAAAACAAAAAAAAACCAAAAAAAAAAAAAAAAAAAAAAAGGGAGGACTGAACAGGGACATACTAGCTATACCGAGAAAAAAAGACAAGAATAAATTGTTTGCTAAATTCAGTAAGAGTGCAATAAGATGTAACTGGGTTAACTAAAAGTCAGCACAGTTAGGAGGAAAACATCTCTAATTGCAGAGTTAGGTAGTGTCTGAATAGGTTGCTTAGGATCATTGTGGCAGCCATGTCTAACTCATCCCTATGTCCCTGTCCCTGACCAAAGATCATCTGGGATGCTGTGGGTGCTTGATAGTGTGGGAATGTAGCTGCAGTCCTTTCCAGCTCTACTTTTCTTTGATTTTTATGTCAATTGAACTGTTACTGTGCAGAACCTCCTCTGCCATGTGATCCAGAACACTTAATCAATGAAAGTTCATGAGTTTCCTTCCTGTGTATATTGCAACCAGTTTCTTAGTAATAACAGTCATTATCTATATATAGTATGAAGAGAACAACTTTTGCTCATTGCTTTTCAAACTCCTTACAAAGCTGAAGTTATTATTGGCCTTATTCATAAAGCAGGAGACAGAGGCATGGGGAGTTTATGAGATTGCTGAGTGTTTATAAAGTACACTGGTAGTAAAAATGGACACATAATCCAGAAGACAGGTCTCTCAGGCCTTTCCCTAGCTGCCAGACCACAGTATTTATCCAGCAAATTATGCTGATGAAGATGAAGTACCCAGTTCACAGTCCTGATACAGCTTGTTTTTTCTTGTAACATGATGAAACCATAACTCTCTGAATGAAGAGGAACTCCTGGTTGGTGAAGGTTCAAGATAAAATCCATCCCATGAATCTCTCATTGTTGAGAGATTATCTCTCAGAATGAAGGTTAATACAATCTGAGGACTGGGGCCACAATGTTAAAACATAATTACCTATTTTCTTCATCTGGTGAAAACCATGTTGTTCTGATTGTGAAACTGTCTATAATTTGATTTGGTAAAGTAAAAATACTTGATGTCAACAGAAACTAATATTGTCTAATTAATTAAACCACCTCATGATGCAATATGTAATATAATATGTTTTCTCACAATATTATGTTTTCACAGAGATGTCACTCATTGTAAAGGTTACTGTCTTTCATTTCTTTTCAATATGAAAGCTAACTGTAAAACCTGAGACCTTTCTGGGAATTTGCTTGGATACACAAAGAACATACAAGTCTGTTTTTCAATTTTCAGTGCTTTCTGAGCTTCATATAGAGAGGTTTTTGTCATCTCTCTCAGTCAGATGTGCAGAACCAGGTCTTCCAGGGTTGCAGTTTATTTTGCTGCTTTCTCAACATCTTTATAATTGCAGATGTACATTATGATAAATCATCAGTTCTTTTGCAAGAGTTTGTTACAATTTGTAGATCCCCATGTTCCTCAGTTTGCTGTTTCATAAAGAGTGCTGTCTGTTCAAGAGCAAAACAGGTGAATGCCATGAAAGTGCTGCCTTTAGGTGTTCTTGCTGTCTGTGTTACTTTCAGAGTGCGGTGTAAACAGCTATGTCACACTTTAGAGAAAATAGCTTGGCTACCTTGATTAGTTATTGCTGGTTTGATATGAATATCAATGTTTGTGTTGTGTTGGAAAAAATATCTGAAACAGATGAATGATGAATGATGAATGAACAGATGAATGCTTCTTCATGATGGATATTCTTCATATCTCCAAAAGCTTAGGTTCTGCACCAGTGACCTTACCATGCCACTTTCCCTTCCTTCTGTCTTCTCCTTCTGCCCTTCTTTCTGTATATATTTCAAGCAACCTATGCCTGACAAATTTTTAAATATAGCCATCTACTACAGAACAGACAAAGTCATTATAGAGACTCCAAAGAATTTCTTCTGTCTTCTAGTTGTTAATTATTTGCCCCATGCTTCAGGAAAAAATGTCCGTAAGAAAAGATGTCAATACGGTACGTTATTGAGCTACCTGTTAGAACCTGCCTACACTCTGCCTTCCTAGAAGTGTTGAATCAGACAGTGACAGCTAAACTGGAATGCATTAGTCAGGATAAATAGACATTGGAATGGCCACACAGCCGTGTTCACACCTCTTATTGGTGGTGTTGCTAATAGCAAGGTTAGCATAAACATGGATCAACACAATATGGAGGGAAAGAGAAGCATAAATATATTAGCAACATTTTGACTGATTTGACAATTTTCAGTGTCTTTATGGCAGCAGGAGGTGGTGTGCCATGAAGATGGCATGTATGCGTACTGGAGTGTGCAGAAGATCTTCAGTACTGGGCATAAATATGTCTAAGAAACACAGTACACATTTGTGTACTGTTTAACTGTGGTCAAATAATATCCATAATATGTCACTCAAGTTGTTTGAGTAATTTTTCATGTTATAGATCCAGCTTTATAAATTAGTCAAAGAGTATTTGTTAAATAATTTAGATCCCTCAATGATTCAAGGAATCAGTGGTTAAATTATTGATTTTTTTTTCTACATTATTCACTCAGCCTTAATAAAACACCTAAAATGTTGCTCTGATTAACTTTGCCCCCACTGGTATTGTAACAGTGTAGTACTATACATGCCCCAGTCCCGTTTGATAAAACTTTCTAATGGTATTTGGTTCACTATTTACCTACTGGTGATCCTGTTACCAAGTGCATTGACTTCTTAGACTTCCCCTTCCCTGGTTTATAATTAGTGCTTTATGAGCATTATTGTTGTTTTCTGTACTCATTTATGAAATTTTACATATGATCTAAATATTAGCAAGAACTAAATGTGATATAAGTGTGAAATCACCTACAGTTTACACAGAGTCTGATCATGAGACAATCTAATTGTAGGCCAATTTAAAGAGTGAAATTTCCTGCTACTGCTTAGATCAGATTCATTTATTTATTTAGGTGAAGGAAAATGTCCCTCTGCTTTCAATAGGTGTCTGTCTGCATTTATCCAGTCTTCCTCCTGCAGGACACCCCATCGCTCTGTGAGCCTTGGATATAGCTGGGTTTACTCAGGGAATGCCAAGAAGCAGAGGAGGGCAGGGACTGGGGCAGGGTGCCATGCCTTGGGGCAGGGAGGCCCCATGGAAGGTGATGCTAAGTCAGGGCACAGCAAGGGCACATGCTGGGGCCAAGGCACCACAGGACTTCCCAGATTCAGCTGTGTCTGGGCACACATGTCCTGGCAGACATGCTCCTGCTGGCGCTGCTAATGGATGAAGACAGGTGAGTCTGCTCGGAGAGAGAATGCAGGTAGTGACCCTAGGTAACGGAGATGGTTTTAGCAAAGTCTCACAGAGACAGGTCTCACTCCTTCCTCCACATAGGACAGGCTCTTGTACATGCTCCCTTTCAGCAGAACGATCAGGACAGGCAGTGGTTTCACCCTGCATGCCTCCTCTCAGAAACAGTAGCTACCTGCATCTGTTCTACTGCTGCTGAGCAGCTGCAGGAGAACATGGTCACAGTTTCCACCACTGTCTGATCTTTCACAGTTTCTGTAAGTCACTGGGAAGGAATAAGAACAGGAAATATTTTCTTGAGTGCAAGGTGCATTTTAGCAGCAGAACTGAAACCACCAATGTCAAGTCTGAAAAACAGGTGGCTGATTGCTAAAAGTAAAATATAGTTCATTCAGGAAGTGCATAAATTGATGCATCATGTAAATATTTCAGAAGCTTGGGTGACTGCACTATTTCTGATACAGACCGCTTTGGTCTGGAGCACAAGCTGAGCCACATCTCTTCTGAGCTCTGAGAGGGTCAGGTTGCTCCTCTCAGCCTCTTCATCTGCAATCTGTAGGTACTTTGGGAGGCTGGGAGATGGCCAGAACTGTAAAAGAAAGCACTGAGTATTGTAAGAAAAACTTTTTCACAGAGGGATCTTTATATAGCCAGCAGCAGGAATGGGACTTCTCTGGACTGATTCTGATTACATCACTCATGTGAGCAGTTTATTAAAATCAGTGTGATTATCCAGCTACTTGCATGGTTCTGGGAGAGGTTGGCCCCAGAGTGCCCTGTTGAGCTTCTCATTGAGGTGCAAGGGGTGTCTCAATCCCTCTTGGCAATCTGACCCTGTGGGGTAGTAGATATGGGTGGGGAGTGCTGCGAAAAGCTGCCAGACTCATGCGCCCTAGAGGGAATCATCCATCCTTGCTGCCAGGCTAACAGAATAGAAGAAGGGAGATGAATCTCATCTCAAAGTCAGCCCTGAAGCTGCCCTTACCACAGTAGCCACCTAAGCTGTGACTCCCTTGTCTCTAAGCTTTTACACAGAGAT
>WUAM01000326.1:515283-542777 GCA_024336885.1 Actenoides hombroni | reverse complement strand
TACAAAGGTTCGCAGCTGGCACTCTCCTGTTCAGGGCAATACAAGATAATACAGGATGTGCAGGATTTTTGGGTGGTGTGTTGCAGAGATCCCTGTGACCTAGTGCTGAATCAGTGAAGGTTTATTGCCCTCGTGTTATCCTCTGCATTTTTATTACCCTTGTTTCCAGGCAGGTTTGTTAGCTCTGACACCTTGCACATGCAGTGATTCAGGCCCTAGGAGCAGTCCCACATGCCCATCAGTACTCCTGAAGTGCAAAGCAGATCTTTTACCACCAGGTAACAGAGAGGACAAATAGCAGTCTGGTGTCAAGTTTCCAGTCAGCTTTACTGCCACACTTGTGCAAAGCGGAGGAGATACCTTTTGACCTTGTGAGGATTCAGCAACCTCTCCAGCTCCTCTATGCTTCCGTTCCCAGGCCCTACCGGGACTCACCTCCGCTAGGCTGCTTCAGCAGCAGTCTCTTACCACTTGTCTGTGCATGACTGTACCAGCTACAGACAAACACAGATTCAAGCACGTCAGCTCCAGTTCCACCTTGGACCATAATGATGAAAAAGTGAGGCAAAGATTTGCTCTGGCGTGTATTACTGCAAGTTAACTTGCAGTCAGCTTCGAGCAGCTGCTTTGAGCATGTCTGTCTGTCACTGCCAAAGGGTTTGGTGTGCCTTCATAGCACTCCCCCATATGCCTGCTCTGTGCCCAGGGGTGATTTGCAGCAAAGCCTTGTGGCTGCCTGGCCTACAGACTCACCCTCTCTCTTCTATAAAATTCTGGGACTTAAATCTCATTTTCAGCTTTTGCAACCAGCTTCAGCCAGAAGGTAGGACAATGTCTTCCTGCACTCTACACTCCAGTGCTTGAGGCATTCTCTGGGAAAATGGGAAATGTACAGTAAAACTCCTTGGGCTGAAGATGGAGCTGAACCTGAATCTTCTATTTGGGGACCTATTAAATTAGAGAAAGAAGAGCTACTGCCAACACACAGAATGGACTGCTTGATGTGCATAAGGTCTGGACATGTGAAGGAGCAGCATTTGATATACCTTGGGAGTGCTCAGTAAAACAAGAGAGGTGGCTGTATTTAAAAGCAGGGACTTTTTGGATTACAATTTTGTTCCAAGGCATCACAATTCCACTTAAGCATTCCTTTAGATGAGTCTTCCCCTAAACTGAGACTTAAGTGCCCTCTTTAATCATAGATGATCTTGAATGATGTAGCAGCAGACAGAGTGGAGATCTGAAAGCTCTCACTCTGGGCCAGTTGTGAGCCATGCTGTAAACCCCTTTGGTAGCCTTCATGTTAATGTAGCCTTTGTTAATGACTGATGAGTAGGATGTTCAGAGAACTTGCGAAAGTATGCTTGGCAAGTAAACTTACCTAACTGATAATAAATGGTCTTCAAATTTGCCAGGCTTCTTCACCTGAGGTGGGCACAATTAAAGTCAATGACTTGTTTAATGTGAGGAAATAACAAGAGAACTGTTCCCCGATGCTCTTTTGGAATTCTCTTGTGTAGATCCTCCTCTGGATTGATGATAAAAGTTTTTGGCATGCATCCTGCAGAGAAATCAAGAAGTATAACAGAGCTATGAGAGTCTGTTGAGAGCTGTATCCTACCTTAACACTGGGATGGGTTCTCTCATCTAAGGCATTTTTCATCTCTAGCTGGGATGATCTTCTATCTGTCAGGCACGTATTTGATTTTGGATGTTTTAACAAGACAGAATGCTTTTATGGGAGCACTCCCTATGACATGGAATGCTGTTTCAGATATTCTGGCAAACAGCAATCCTCCTCCGTAAGAGGCCCAGAGCAGGCACTAATTATGGGATGGGCGTGGCACATACCTGCCTCTGGTGGGAAAGAACCCAGACTGAGAACTGCATCTCCACAGAACTGACCACTCTCCTCTGTGTAAAACCAGAAGGCAGAAAATAATTTTAACACTCAAGAAGAGACATAATCCCTGCCGATAAGGCAGGAACTTGATTTAGAAACTGTCCTTCTGACCTGGACAACATTTCCATCATTTTTCCATAACTTTTCACTGTTGCCTCCTTTTAAGGCACAGCAGCCCTGAGCATTTTCAAGAGGCAGACATACACCAAAAGCATGCAGATTAAAGCAAGCACTGAATTTGTCAAATAAATGTGGTGCTAATACTGTGATTTGGATGCTAATACTGTGCTCTTTAATTCTTTGAGTTGTGTATCTTAAGTGACTCCTTATATAACTTAATATGAATTTTGTGTCTTTTCCTAGATAATCTATTCATAGTCATGGCTTGAATGAGAAGAAAATATTTCTAGGTGGTAGTTCCTGTTACTCTGCATTTCCTAGTTAACACCAATGGATTTTTGTCTGATGGTTTGTTGGTTTTTTTTTCCTAATAGTAAAGAAATGCATGAAGGAGAGCTATGCCTAACCTGCACTTTCGTACTGTGGTAAAAAAAAGCACAAAGATGAAATTTCCTTATTCTTTCCTTATTCTATAAGCTGTTCATTGGGATTCAGGAAGAATGGCTTTTTCTCCAAAGCATAAGGGTGCACCATTATGCCAGACCATGACAATGTGGGTTAAGGAAACACAGCTTCATGCTGGAACAGACCAGGGGCTGAGTTATGACCTGGTGGTCCATCTGGTGATAGTTATTTCTGAGACCAAAGATCTCAGTAGCACTTTGGTCTAGGCAGGGCTAAAGGCTGAAGAGCACAATATGTGATGGGACACTGCATTGGCCAGCACCTTGAGGTATGGCTGTCATACATCTGAGCATGCCAAAAGCTACCACAGGTCTCTAGTCTCTTGGGTTAGCTTTATCAGAACATTACATTCTAAAACAAAGGATGATATTCTTTAAATAGGAAATCTCAGACCTGCTGTATAAGATACATTAAAAGATCTCCATTCTTTGCAGAGACAGTCAAGCACCATAAGGTGAAGCAATTTTCAGTGGCTTCCTGGGCTGCAGCAATGTCCACACTGTCCTCTCACAGTCCCTAGAAAAGCCAATTTTTTTCTGTCATCTTAAAGGCTCACATGTTGCTCCACTTCAGCAAGGCCTCCTCTCTCCAGGTCCTTCCACGACTGCAGTTTATGGTCTCTCTGATATGTGCCATAGTGCCTTCCAGGGCAACACTGGATACTTGTGCCCAGAAGCTGGGCAGGATGGTAGCACCTCACATGAGACCCCTTGTCAGCCCCACTTTTGTCCCCAGCATGGTAAACAAGGCAAACAGGTATCCTCTCTGCTATGTGGGCAGACATTTCATGTTTCAGGTGGCAACTTTACCCACCGCAGGGTGGTCAAAAGGGAGGATGAAGCCTAGGTGCTGAAGCCACTGAGAAGCCTGGGGCTGTGGTTTGCAATCCCGAGAGAAAAACTAGTTGTAAGTGCAATGCAGTGGCAAATCTGGTCCAAAAGTCCCTCCTGTCTTCCCCTCTCCCTCCTGCTACACAGGGAAGGTGGCTGGTGCCAGCAGTAATGTCCCAGAAAAGCCACAGCTGGTGCCTCCATGCATGAGACAATCTGCAAGCTCCTTGTCTCTGAGATCACCATCAATAATGCATTTACAGGAGAGGATAGAAGAGCCAGGTAGCTAGCAGCACTCTCAGGGTTGCTCAATGGCACTGCTGTGTCTCTGCTCACTGATGATGGCTGTGCATGTGTGGAGGGTTGTACCTTCCCAGTGAAGATATACGAGTAGTGCTGGCAGGCTATGTCCTAACTTCAAGGCAGACTCAGCCCAGGTTGTCAGGCTTGCTTAAAAGAAAGGAAATCACATTTTTTCCTGCCTCTCCTTCCTGCTCCTTACTTAAATAGCTTCCTCTGTGGCTTAAGGAAGAGGCCCGGAGGGCAAACATCACCCAGCTGTGTTGCCTGGGGAAATGTGTCAGAAAATGCATAGCAATAGTAGCTCAAGGACCTGTGAGAGCTTATGGAGAGCAGAACTCCTTTAATGACTCTTTCTTAAGGTAAACTGCATACTTTTCTCCAGTTTCACTATTTGTGTCCCATTTTTTACCTCACATTTGATGAAACTAGTGCAACTCTGGTCTTAGGTCCTGTGCAAGTCTCCCCACACTCACAGACTTCATTAGCACACAAGAGATAACATCAGGCATTTTGCCTTCCCCATCATGTATTCAGATGTTATTTCTAGACCATGTACTAGATCAGCTTCAGTTTAAATATTTAGCCCTCAAAATCTGTTGAAACCCCATTTCATGTGAATATGTCTTAACTCAGATATCAACCTCACCCCACTTCAGGGGAACTGTTCACATGAGTCAAGGTGAGAAAGATACACTCTGATCCTTTTCCATCCCTTCTCTGCTTCTGGCACATGTATACATAAATATAGCATGCAGTTCATAACTTTAAGTTAGTCCACTGTCCCCTAGTCTTCTAAAAACTTCCTTTGGAAGCAGAGTACACAAGAAGCAAAGGGCTCATAGAATAAGTGCTGATGGTGTGCTGAGGGGTGCCCTGAGCAGCAGCCGTGGTTGTGAAGTAGCTAGGCAGATGTGAGTGAAGGAATGAAATCTTCCTCCAGGCCTCCATCATCAGGGTAATTAAAGGGAGAAGATGAAAGTATAACATCATTTTACCATTTTGTGATGTACGAAGGTCTTCTTGCCATGGACAGAATCAGGAGCAAGGTGGGATACAACACAAATCTGTGAGTTAAAGATATTTAACTGAGAGTAGGGCTTTGGACAGCTTTTTGGTTTTGGTTTATTTACTTTTGTTTGGGAGTTTGTTTGTTGTTGGTTTGTTTTCATAAAGATGGGTTATAAAATGCATAACGTTTGATGTTGTTTCAGGGAAGCAGGTTCAGTGCTTGAGGACAGGACAGGTGTGGGTACCTCCCACTGCTGAGATACAGCTGTCCTCTCTTTGCCTCCTCTGGTCATAGCTGTGGAGCTTGGCAATGGTGCAAAGGCAAGATGTGCACAATGGGCAAGTTGGGGCATTACCGAAAGGGGAGAGAGCTAAGATGCTTAGCATGTGTTCTGTTTTTCAGAAGTTTTAAGTTTTTGTGAGCTCAGCAATCTGAAATATGCAATCTTGGTACTACATATAATGCATATCTTTGACAGTAAATACCTTAGTAATTAAAAGAACAATTTATTTTCTCCTAAATATGCATTTAGGCAGCTGTCATTACTCCCAGGTTGTGGAGATGGCATGTTTTTGTGCCTAATTGTAGTTAAAGGACCTGCTGAAATTCTGTAGAAAACTTCAAACTTTCTGTAGAAAACTTTATTTACAGGGCAAAATTGTTTGCAGATCAGAAGCAGCTGTAACCAAAACCCTTTGATAGCTCTATTCTTGCTGGTCATGGTATCTCCTATACAATGGTTAGACGAAGCTCTCTCTCTCTCATCAGTACTGCTCCCACCACATCTTGCAACATATATCCATTACTATAACTTCCATCTTTACTGTTCCGTAAGCCATTAACTCTCTAGAAGCAACAGTACATACAGAACTGATTGCTTGTTTTTGCTTATATGTGTATAAAATGTCAACTGAAGATCTGCACACTGGTATAAATATTCTCTTCCTGTATATCCTGACAACTTTTCCATGCCATATCCACGGTCCCGTCACCACAGTCCAGCATGTCTTCCTTCCCATGCCAGTGCAGTTATCCCCTGGTTCCTTAATGCTTGAAGGTGTTGTATGGCCCACCTTCATATTTCCTGCTTACCCAGAGCTGAAATGTGTGTTATTTCATCACTCACAGATTTTTGAAGATTTAGGATTGTAATGTCATCATGCCTTCTTTTTCTGCCTCTCATGATGAAGACTAGAAAGAGGAACTTCCACCCCAACCAGTCATGGTTCTCCCAATCCCAGCACAGAAACACCTGCACAAGGGTAAGCGCTTCAGCCTGCTGCTATTTCCACTGTCAGAGTAAAACCCCCAGGAAGCTGGTGTAGATTCAAGAGGAGTCACTCAGGGCTGGGTCCTTGTTTGTGACAGAGTTCCCAACAGTGGTCTACAACCATTGACAACTTGGTAATTCTGTGAGCTATAGAACTGGTTAGACCTGTTTGACTTTAAAACTTTGATCAAGAAATTCCTCTTGGGGCCTATGAAAAACAAAATCTACACTTAAACAGGAGCTTGGCAGCCAAAAATATGGATAGTCCAAGAAGTATCAAATTAACAAATGCTATGACTCAGCTCAATTTTATAAACAGAGTGAATGCAGCTAAGCTCTCATGAAAATCCACAAGGCTGTGAAAACTGAAATGTTTATTCTTCCATTACATTCAAGTACACTCATAAAAATAAAATAAATAGATGCTAAGACTAAAGCGTTCCTAAATATCAAGTCTGCAAGTGGGAAAGAGAAAGAAATAGCAGTCAGTGGTTGGAGCTGTTTTCCTTTGCAATATCTATTTCCCCTCCTGCTTCTTGACAGGACATCAAAACTGCATATCAAGGAAAGTTTTTTATGCAGGAAGACCTCAAATGGAAGCACCTTTTGCCCATGTCAGCACACATTTTCCTTAGTCACACTGACTTAAGAAGAAATGGTGTGTGTTGAGGGAGGATTTTCTCCCTTGTAGGCTGCCCTAATGACTCCTTCCAATGTGTTTACTAGATGAATCACACAGAGAAGTGCTAAGGGGACCGAGGAGCTTCCCTTGCAGATATGCAGCCACCTCTGCATGTGATCCTTGGTTAGCTAAACGTGCCAAGGCATCAGACTATACACAGGCACATTCAGGCATCTTTTCAGGCCATACAAAACACAGCATTGCCCAGTGCCTTCACTCTCCATCTTCCATTTTAAGAAGGAGGGGAAGGAAGAGTGCAGATACAAGGTTACGACCAGTCTGAGCATTAGCTCTGAGACCTTCACAACCTCTTTTGCTTTTCATCTGCTTGCAGACTCCTACGCTTTCAAATTTTTATGCATCTTCCTTCTCCCACCAAATCTTTTCTTCCCTACTTTTTTTTTTTACTCAAAAGCTTTCTACTTGCTTTCTTGAACCTCACTTTGCTTTTTTTTTAATTTTAAAAAAAATTTTTTTCATTTTAAAATGCAGCACTTAAGGCTTTCTCTATAGCTCTGTGGAATCTACCCCTTCAGATGTTCCTTTGTGCCCCTTTAGATGCATTTTCATGACCCTTCAGAAATCTCGCTTCTCCTGGCAAACCCTCCTGCCTTCTCATCCTCCATAATCCCTGCTTTTCTCATGACCTAAATTATTATCCTTGTAATTTCTCTTGTCTTTGTTTGACTTGTCTACCTTTTGTGGAAGCAGTTTAGAGCAGGGAATGGGGTTTGCTCTGTCTCTGGAAATTTGCTACATCCTCTTTAAACAGCAATAAATCTAGAATCTGTCTCACTATGCCTCTGAGACTACTGCAAACTTTTTTTGGTCTTGGTCTCATGGAAAAACCCTCTGGCACATTCAGAAGCCCTGAGGGACCCACACTGGACTTTCACTGGAAGGACAGCTCTTCCAGCCTTCACCAAGGCCCTGGAACAAGAAAGGTGCTCAGGGTGCCATGAGGAAGGGTTGTTTCCTCTGATCAAAGCCAGAATGAAAGAAAGGACAAAAACTGGGTAAAATATTACTATAAATGGACAAAATCTTATTCCCTGCTGGCAGGGGTATTTTGTGAGTCATGGTTATTTTCTTTTGAATACACAGCTTCTCTGAGCTGATTAAGTGGAATTAACAACACGGTTGGAATCCTCACAGTTCCCTGTTGCTCTGATCCCTGTGGCTCTTGTTTTACCTCTCCTGCCTTTGGGAACACTTGAGGAATTTGTTAATGAGGCCCAATTACAGAAAATTGTGAGTTTACAATCAACATTCTAGCCATTGCTGGAATGGTTCTTTTAAGTCCTCAGGAAGTTAAAGCAAACACCAGAAACCATCTTTACAAGCATTTTTGCTTCCCAAAGCACCCAGAAATAAAGCTGTCCTCAGAGCTGGCCAGTTATCCCCACTGGGGCACTGCAGCTGCATTGCTAGTTTGGTGGAGGATCCTGAGCAGCAGCATGTTGTAGGCTCCAGATGCCTCTCAACAGGCTTTAGGTGTTGGGGAGGCCCAAGGCAGGAAAGGGTTTCAATTAACTGTCCAACTATTGCCCAACAGTGCACTTATTTGATCAAATGATTTGTCCTGTGTGTGAGGCAGGGTATCCTGGGAATATTTGATGCTAACAATGAATGAGAGGTTGAACTGAAAGGCAGCCAGCAGGTCCTGGCACATCTTCCTGGGTTCAGACAGGCCCCTTTGGCATTATCTTAATTTCAGCACTCTGGATGAAGATTCTATCTCTTTCCACAGACAGTAAACTTCAAAAATGGCCAGCTACTGCAAACAATGCTGAGAGTCCAAGACTGGCAAGAGTTTCTCCACCAATAGGGTGACTTCCTTGGGGTAATATGAAGGTCTTCTGTAAAACCAAAACAAACTAATGACTCCCATGAGCAACAGAGATAATAGTGGCTGGGTTTTGAGATATAGGTCTACACTACTGAATAAAGGAAGCCAGCAATTGATTCCTGGTCCTGAGGACAAGTAAAGCCAAGTAACTCACTCTACACAACCAGCTGCTTCTGGAGCAGAATTGCCGTGCCAGCATAGCATGCGGGCCCTATGGAACAATTATAATTCTTATTGTGTTGCAGATTTTTTTAAGTGTTTGAAAATAAAGGTCAGACTTTCTTGCAGCTCACATAAATGAGGTTTTTATAGTATGAAACTGTGCATGTGTTGAATGCTGTAGTGTAGGGCATATAGACAGTGATGATTCAATGCCTTTGCAATAGGATTGAAGAACTTGTAGGCTGTGCGGAAACAAGTGTAGTAAGAAGAGCTCATTCAGGCCCCCTCCTTGGAACCACCCCTGGCCATACTATTTCCCAGTCAAGACCGGGCATTCTGTTAGAGAAATCTACTTGGGGCCATATAAAGCAAAGCTAAGGGGTGAGCAAAGAAATACGCCATGTGTATGGGTGGGTATCCAGAGGCTAAGCTCTTTTCATAGACCTCTTCTAGCAGTATGGATGAAGTGAGCCTGTATCTCTCATGTAGCTTTCCGCATATCATGTAAAAGTTCACAGTTGAGCCATGAATAAGCCTTTCCTCTCTGCAAAAAGACCTCATTTCACAGAACTTGCAGGGCGTTTTTGATAAATTCACTGTTTTGTCAAGACTGAGTAGAAGGCTAGTGAGATCAGACTGAGAGACAGCTCCAGAGAAGTGTGTGTATGATAGTGGTATGAACACATATGCATCATTTTCCTGGGAAATATGGATAAAATCAGATCACTCCAACTCCATTTTCTGTTTTTTACAGGAGTGCCAGAACTTCTGAGCACTTCTGGCCCAGAAAAAAGACAACATCTGTGTATCCTCTAACTGTGGGAGAGTGCAAAATCCTGGTAGGATCGCCTTGATCCCTGCCTGTCATCTGAAGTGACACATTGGCTTGTAGTCTTCTACCACTCCAGAACTGGGGCTGCAGTTATTCTGTATTTCAAAAGGGAAAATATTTCCCCTCTAGAAGTCACTGATTGCCTTATGCCATATACCACAAATTTTGATTCTTTTGGGGGAAGCCCAGTTCCAGGTACTTCCATCAGTAACTTGCTGAAGTTTGGTGCTCCCTAGTCCATACATATAATTCTGCTTTCCTCAGCGAGAAGCTTCAGTCAAAAATATAGCTCCAGACAAGTCTGAAGAAGTCAACATAATCCCAGAATATCATTCCTTGTTATCCAGCAGCATCTACAATGGCAATGACAAACACCTGCCTCCTCCTCAAATACAGCAAGGAGCTGGAAGCCCTCCACACCAAACAGGACATGTTTCTTAAGCAGACAGATTGTCTTCAAACTGTCTTTGTAGTCAACATCCCAGTTGCTGTCACATCCTCAAGGAGCACTACAGAGTTACAGTACAGGAACCAGTGACATCAAGCCTCCTGTAAAGTCATCTGAGGGAAGCTCCATCATGGGCTTTGCTCTTGGGCAGGTCTGCAGCTGCTTGCCACTGAAGCACTGCTCTCCTGAGGCAAGCAGGCGTGGGGAGAGCTAGGCTGGGCTGGTGATGGAAAGCTGACATCTGTGGCCCTGCACAGTCTGCATAGTTCATGAGGCTGCAGATTCTTTCAACTAGATGAGGTCTTTGGGGATTTATGGGTTTGTTAGCATTATTTAGAGTTATGCCTGTTCATGAGGGAGAATATACACTTTAGACTACATCACTCATTGTGTGAGTTACCATGTTAAATAACATATGTTTACTATATTTGGTAGATGACCTAATACATTGCACTTCCGTCCAGAACTATAATCCATATAAACACCACTAGCTTTATTTTCTCTACTGTAAAAGTCCCAAAACATAAACCTCTGTATACTGCAGATAGGTTTTTATCTTCCACATAATCAGTTACAGGACTTGTATTAAGCCAGATCAGCCATATGCTTGCTGATAGTATCTAAATTATAGCACGTTTGTGTGTATTCTAATGGAAGACATGTTTACTTAACAGAGAAGGATTCCAGGAGTTGGATAGATTAAAACAAACAAAACCAGCATTTGACTTTAAGAACTTATGTGATTCCATTGGATCCAGTAACACTATTTAGGTACTTACAGCTAAGCACATACGTATTTGTTGACATGGTTGCTAAACTATTGTTCTTGCAAAGAATGAATAGTTACCCATTATCAATCAAATGTAACGCAATGCTAGTGGCTACTTGCATTAGAGAGAATGGCAAAACTTCTATTAATCTGAATGGAAGCAGGAGCAGGCTCTAACACTGAAGCAGTAAGTTTGTACAAACAAAAGACTCATTACAAGTATTTATGATGATTATGGAGCCTGGGAGTCTTTTGGGTGTGGAGCCTCTGAGGTAAAGTTGTATGGTGTGTGGGATTTCCAAAGTTAACTAGTTTAGTGCACATTATGGGATTTAGAGCAGCAGATAGCTCGGGAGCTTCTCCATGGTCTCCTTAAGGCACAGAAATTGCCTTAAGAATTGCAGGGAATGTTAGGTTTTAAATGTGGCTGCTGACAGAGAACCTAGTGTAATCTTGTGGTTCTTCTTGATTAATGATGAAAAATTGCACTCTTTTATCTCTGAAGTTTGGTGTAGCCCAGATACATTGGCATTTTTATCTGTCTTACCTTGACAACATGTGAAATTCCACTGGTATGATGGTGGTTTGAACTGGACTTTGGTCAAGGGATGGTATGGTTCTGTAGGACATGGGCTGTCTGGCCTTGGGTCAGCCCAGAGCTTGATAAGATGAAAATGAGTAGCCAATCTCATACCCAGACTCTCTTCCCCACCTCTTTCCTCACTAACACAAAGAGAGGATGAAAACAGACTTACCCTAAATTAACTTAGGAAAGATCAACCTTTTGAATTCAGCTTTGCCACTGTAGAAAACAATGGTTTAACTCTTATTAGTTCACTGAGGCTGAGTAAGGTCCATCAACATCAACACACTAACTTCAAATATGTGGGTAGTGACTGCTAAAAGTGAAATTACCTCAAGCGAGTGGTTTCTGAGAAAACATAAATTGCATTAAAACACGTCTACCTTTACACGTTTATTTCCTGACTTTCTGCTACAGTGAAATTAGTTTTAGTTTAGTTTAGCTTTCCTACCTTGCTGTTTTTAGAGCACTTAGAGCACAGGTTGTCACCTTTCTTGGGGTGAGAAACCTCAGGTTTTTTCTGATGCAGGCCTGAACACCATTCAATTGTCACATAGAAAATTGCTGTCAATCACTTAGATGAATTTGCACTATACTGTTTCTCACACATGTTCAAGCAGTCAGAAGACCCTTTACTCCAGGCAGGCTTTGATCTGATAATGACAGTTATAGTCAATTCTGTGGTTTTGTGCCATGAGGAAATAATAATTTACAAAGCAACATTTAGATCCATACTAACCCCTACTTTTACTGAAAAGTAAATAACTGATTGTTCTATGAATCTGTATGAAGACACAAAAAGCAACAAAACCAAATAAAGGATAAATAAAACAAGAGTCTTTTGAATTTCTGAAAGGTTTCAGCTCAGGACCCAAACCACAAAATGTATCATGATTGCCTCACGTCTGCAGAAGTTAAATTCAGAAATCTATTTATATGCATCATAATTATTTTGCATTTATAAATTTCTGCATCTTCTTTCACTATTAGATCCCCAAATTTGAAATTGATATAAGACTTACTTCTCAATTAGGAACATAGCAATTACTACTTTGAACCCCAGCTATGCCTTTGATCCAGATCCAGTAGAGATCTATAGCAGAAAAATCAGAAGGTACAAAAAACTCAGTAGAAGAAAATTATCTAACAATCTGCCACAGATATATTTCCATTCAAACTGTTTCCTCATACCTTTTTGACTCAAAGTATAAATGCTTACACTGCTAATGTGTTTACTTAGTAAGTTCTAAGATCTATAATGGAATTGAGGCTATTCTTACTATCTGAAGGAGTGCCATTAATGCTCTTGAATCCTTTAGGCTTTTCACATCTGGCACATTGTGTGGAGGCATTGTCTAAAAAAATACCTTGTTTTACATTATATTCTTTCACTTGAACTAAGTTTTTCATTATTTCCAGCATCACTTTCATTATTATGGTATTTTGTATGCCTTTCCTGTATTGTGACAGAAGGACAAAAATAGCCACAGTTTCGTTTGTGACATTCTAGTTCCTGTTGGTTTTAAGTCTAATTGCTAATATCTTTTATAAAATACATTTGAATGCTGACTACTACATCCTGATAAACTATGTCTCACTCAAGTAATAGGAATGTGACATAGAAAACATTTTATAAAAATCTTTGACTAATGCTTTTCAAGGATCAGACTAGTTCACAGAAGTCTCTGGTTTTAAAATCTTTACATCTATGAATTGTAATTAAAATCACTTTTTTTTTTTTTTTAACTATTACCCTAGTTACACATTTCATTACTTCTACACTTCTTCTTGGACAAATACTAGCTAGCATCAATAACCTGTTTTTCATTGAGTTGTTAATATAGTACACTTGTTTTAATTGCAATGCCCATTTCTTTTGCAAAGTCTGTTTCCTGGAGTAACTCTCAACCTTTAAAACTGAGATGTAAGTGTGTGAGATGTAGGTGTGTGAGAAATAAGATCCCTACCAGCTAAGGGTTAAAGATTTTAATTCCCCATGTCTTGATATGAAGATTTATTATTTTTTTTTGACTAATTTTCTTTCATTCTGGTCCTTCCTAGGTGTTTTGAAATTTAATTATGTTTTAGTCAATATTATCTTAGTAAGAGATGTAGCTTGAACAAATTGCTGGATGTTACTTAGGCTTGCAAAGCTGATCACACAATAAAAGAATAGGAAGTTCCCAGGTATTTTGATAATAGTTTATATTTAGGTATTTTCTAATATTGCAGTTGAGCATTTAATGTATGTAAGCAATAAAAAAAAAGGTATTCTGTGGAATTTGTTGAGACTAATGGTTTTTCATAAGAGGACCATCAAGTCTTACCTTTCCAGTGTTAAAGGCTTTTTTTTTTTTTTTCAGCTCTCTCACTTCAGAGTAATTCTTTCCTTGAACACTATATTCAGGTTGAATTAGGTCCAGTGATTTGTTAACCTTTTACAACACAACTTTGGGGATCTAGAAGGCAGGCTTAATTATCCTGAAAATTAAGGATCTATTCTTGGAGGGAAAGAAAGAAGAATATAAACAACAGACTTCTCTGCATTTCCTTGGCCCAGAGTCCTTCCACATGGGTAAGTATAAATTACATCTGCTACATGTGTCTGCCTGAGATGTTATACTTCAATGTATGTACTTGAAAGACATGATCAGACGTGACCTGAAGAGAAGCTGTTAAATTTAAAACCCTTTTGTGAAGATCCTGCCTCAAACATAATGATATGTTTGTTCATCTGATAATGGGAAAGGCTACACCATTAAGAGAAAAGTGGATTTTTACATACAAGCCTTGACTTGAACCCTGACAGCTTTTTGCAAGCTTACTGCAATAGAAAACTTAGTCCTAGCTTTCATGAGCATTAGACATTCTGGAATTTGCAGAAGGTGTAGCATGACAAGTGTGTCTTTCTCCTTTCCTTCCAAGCTCCTTACCCTGCAGTGAGGATCGGCTTTTGATGAATACTGTGAAAAGTTCCTTGGATGACCTTCAACACATCACTGTGAAGGGTTGTCATTGAGTCAGTGAGCCAAATCTGTCTCTCCCTGCTTGCAAAATGAAAGATAAAATACTCTTTGCCTTCTCCCATTTGATTTTAAATAGCTTTCCTGAGCAGGGACTGATTCCGAAACAGACACATCAACAGAAATATTATGGTGTGTTTTTGTATTTTTTGACAGAGTATAATAGTCCAACTGAATGTCATGATATTACAGATGAACTACTATACCTCAGTAATTAAACTTCTGGGACCTTATGTATGGCTATGGCATCACAGAGATAAATAAAACCTATATTTTCTTAGTTTCATACTCTTTATTTTAAAGTAAACTGATCCTACTGTAATGTAAGTGGTAGGAGTAAAACACAGTAACATTCTCTTAGTCCAGAGAAGAACAACTAAGCTGCTGAAGGGCCTGGAGAACAAGTCTTGTGGGGAACAGCTGAGGGAATTGGAGCTATTTAGTCTGGAGAAAATGAGACTGTGGGGAGGCCTCATCGTTCTCTACTGTTACTTGAAAGGATGTATAGATGTAGGTGCTGGTCTCTTCTCAAAAGCAAGTAGTGTTAGAACAAGAGGGAATGGCCTCAAGCTGCACCAGGGGAGGTTTAAGTTGGACATTAGGAGGAACTTTTTTACTGAAAGAGTTGTCAAGCATTGGAATGGGCTGTCCAGGGAAGTGGTTGAATGACCATCCCTGGTTGTGTTTAAAAGCCATATAGATGTGGTGCTTGGGGATATGGCTTAGTGGTGGACTTGGTAGAGTATGATTAATGGTTGGAATTTATGATCTTGAAGGTCATTTCCAATGTTGATGACTCTATGATTCTCTTGCTCTTCTTTTACTGGAAATGTTTAATTTTATAAAACAATGAGAAACAAATGAAATTATACACAGAGAATCACACAGAATCATACAGAATTGCCTAGATTGGAAAAAATGTTTAAGATCATGGAGTCCAATCACTCAGCTAACATTGACAAGTCCTTGACTAAGCCATATCCCTAAGCACTATGTCTGCATGACTCTTAAATGCCTCCATGGATGGGGACTCCACCACTGCCTTGGGCAAACTGTTCCAATGCCTGACAACCCTTTCAGTAAAGAAATTAGTCCTAGTACCTAACCTAAGCTTTCCTTGGAGCAACTTGAGGCCATTTCCTCTTGTCCTGTCACTTGTTACTTAGGTGCACAGACTGACCCCCACCACGCAGGGAGTGATAAGGTTGCCCCTGAGCCTCCTTTTCTCCAGGCTAAACAATCCCTCTTCCCTCAGCCACTCCTCATAAGACTTTTTTCCCAGACCCCTCATCAGCTTTGTTGACCTTCTTTGCGTACACACTAGAACCTCAATGTCCTTCTTGTAGTGAGGTGACCAGAGCTGAACACAGTACTGCGGCTTCACCAGTGCCAAGTACAGGGTTAAAGTCACTTCCCTGGTCCTACTGGCCACACTGTTCCTGATACAAGCAAGGATACAGTTGACCTTCTTGGCTACCTGAACAAACTGCTGGCTCATGTTCAGCCATCTATCAATCTTTTGTGGCCAAAGTGCAGAACATCACATTCGGGTATATCTGATTTTTTTGTGTGCCTGCTTTGAGTGGTATTTATTGAGGTTGTGCTTGGCAGTACTGAAGGTTTATTATGCCTGGGGTTTGTAACAGCAATCATACCCCAGATAAAATTACTCGGACATGACTCACCAAGAGGAAAGGTCTTTGCATTCCTATAGTTTTTGTAAGTTGGGTATTAACTGGAGTTCTGCACAAATATCCCCATGCTCACCATCTTTCACTGCGAACTATGCAATTTCCTCCTTGTTTTGCTGTTTGCTTGCAGAGCCTGTGAGATTTTAGATGTGTAAAGCATTTTTTATGTTATCCTATTTTCTTGCCAAGCAACTCAAAGGACTTCAGTTATAAAATTATAATTTAGAGATAGGCATTACCTCCATTTTACAGATTAAGAAAAAACTGAACAACAGAGTATAAAAATGCAGAATTTTTAATAAAGGGGATAACATAACTTTGGTTTCAGTGACCACTTTTCATTACATGCAGCATGTCTGAGCTCTTCAGAGCCCATGTGCCATCTTGTGTTTATCTTCAAAGTGAAATGCTCCTTTGTAGGGTGTTTGTTAAAGCAGTCCAATGACCAGAGTTCATATTTGCAGCATTCCTGTAACACATATTGTAAGGGAGCAGTCTGAGCATTTTATATTTCCAGTTGATCATTGTCTGTAGATGGTGTTAGGATCTTTACATCTGGCTTGGAAATCTGGACTGATTTCAAGGCTTTGATTCTTTTTTTATGTTACCAAAATTTCAGAGAAATCACTGCAACAGTTCAGCTCCAATAAGTGAGAAGATGGTGGGTAGTCCTCTCTCCTGAGACTGCTGCTGTCTTGGTCACACCAGACCCAACTCAGGAAGAGCCACTCTAGCCCTGATCCATTGCTGCACTGGGAAGGAAGGGGATGGAGGCACTCAGGTGCAAAAGGAAGGATGTGGTATTGACAGGGGCCTCTGATTCAGATGTGTCACATAATAATTCACCATGACTATACTGGCCTGATAACTGCTGTACAGCTTTTCTTGTCTACTGTTAGATGTGTATCTTTACATTTTGAGTATATTTGAATTTTGGATATATTGAGAAGTCAGGGCTCTGACTGGCTTTTTTGAGACTTTGGGTGCACCCTTGAGCAGCCTAGATTATTTTTATTTGTTGTTTGTTTGTTTGTTTTTTCTTTCAGTGACTGTGTCTGAAAAATGTTATTCTTTAAATACTCAAAAGCACAACAATGTTCAGATAAATTGGCCTCAGAATCTGTTTCATCATAATAAAAGCATGAATGTCTCCGCAGAGGATTATTTCCCTGCTTCTGCAGCTCTCTCCATATGTGTAGGCCTTCCCAGGTTATTTAAATTTTATGATTCTCAAGGTAGCTACAGGCATTCTACTGCTGGAATAGAGGGTGTTTTTGCAAAGCAAACATGTGCAGGGGTTTCCAGATGTAGGAAGATTGTGGAAGTGGGTGTTATCACTCAATGGGAAGGGAGGAATGTGGCTGACAGCAGAAAATACTTGGATATAACAAAGCATGTGAGTAAAATATATCAATACTGTGCCCTTTAGAATAAGGCAGAAAAGGAGGGCAAAGTAAAAAATACCAAACATTGAGGCTCTATTTTAGTAAAAACCAGTAGAATTTGACATAACTGATCACATCTATAATCCACTTTTTCTATTCTGCCTTGGGCATTTGCCTGCACCAGGTGCAACTCTATGCATGCTTATGCAGTCAATGAACCTGAAGTCTGTGACCAAAACGAAATATATGTTGAAAGTTTTATTCATTAAATCCCACATCAGTGGTGATCCTAAGGGAGAGAGTATGGAAAAAAATACAAAATGTCTGCTTTAAAGAAAAAATTTACCATGTTTTTATTTTTGCATGCCCATTGGCCACAACCTGGGACTGTTCAAAGCACAAGCACAGGGAGGAATTTCTCCCAGGAGCTTCCCACTTCAACACAGTTGTGTGTGTCAGAGACAGAAGAGGACTCATAGATGCCACGGAGATATTGTAGGAATCAGTCATTGTTAGCAAAAGGAATTAAAAAATTGTCCATCTAGGAATAACTGAAATAAATTCTGTCTACCTTCTAGTTTCGCTCACTAACTGAGACCATGATTTTGCTGCTGCGTTTTAAGCCATATGGAACACCAGCTGACAATTTGAGCTACAGACAAGGAACCTCCCTCCCACTCAACACGTAGTGGGTGTCAAAGGGAGTCTGGCTAAAAGCCTTCTGACAAATCATGAAATTTGATATGTATTTTCTCTCAGTTTGCACTTGATGTGAAACTGCCTGAAAGATGTGTTTTATATATTTACCACACACATGAAAATAGAACCAAAACATGGCAGAAACAGCTGGGATAAAACATGTGAAAGGAACTCCTTGAAGCTGGGCTAAACATCAGACAACTTGTAAAAAGTGCAGAGAATGTTCATTATGGACTGCGTTAGCCCAGCAGCTGCAAAGCTCCTCCCTCCCCTCTTCAGTGGTTTTATTGTTGTTCCAAACTGCTGTCAGGCACTCTTGGAGAATTCCCCCTGGACCTGCATCTGCCTCTCTGCTAGATGCAATCATGCCTGGGCACTTGGTGCTTCTGTTGTCCTTGTGAAGCCTCACTCTATGTGACCTCTCCTCACGGGATGCAAAATGCAAGGAAAGAAACGAGTGCTGTGCAGACCTGACCCATGCACCATCTCAGGAAGATCATGGCTGAGCTAAAACAAAAGAAACAACAAATGCTACCAGAGATGAACACTGACTTGAACTGCAAGCTGCAGATGCTTGGATTAGATTCACATTTGGTCACAGATGTAGACTTCCCAATACAACTAATACTAGTTCAGAATGGTGTGTTTTTCAGATGTTACCTCTCAGGTCTACTTTGGGTGGGGTATTCACCATGAACCTGCAACTTGCTGCTTCCTCAACTGCTGAACACAAAAATGTATTTCCGCAAGCATGAAATCTGCTCATTCTAAATTGCACTTTTTCTCTACTTCTTTCAAAGGTCTTTTTGAGGAAAAAAAGACCTAGAATGTCAGGAAAAAGACAATAGCTTTCATTTCTTTCTCTTTTATTTGTCACTGTGGAAAGAAGATTGGTTGGTCAGTAATGAGCACCATGTCCTAATCTCCAAGGACAGCCCTAGTCCTCTCTGAAGCAACTGTTTTTCATGTTCTGGTCTGAGTTATAATAGCACTAAAAGAATTAGCAGTAGCTGTGCTTCATGCTAAAAAAAAATAAAAATAAAAATAAGTAAATTAAATCTAGGCACCAAAAAGCCTTAAAACCCAAAAGATGATCAAAGAAGAGTTCTGCTCTGATCTTCCTTCACTGATCTGAATGAAACTGAACTTAGTCTGGTTGGAACATAGAAGATTCGCCTGTCAGGCATCAGAATCAACCAGGAGGATACAGCCAGAGATAGGTTACATGCATTTTCTATGAAAACCCAAGCCTTGGGTGTATGCATTCATGTTTCCATAATCTGTTGAAGTACAGTTTCTGATCATTGAAGCACTGACTGGTCACAAGTGTGCAAGGAGATCACTTCTTAATTTATTGTTTGTCTGTCCCCACAGGTGTCCACCCTGCCACAGTATCTGGCTACCTTAGAAGGCTGTCACCTTTGGTCTTCCATGAAGCACAGAGGTGCTATTACACCATTTTATTTGCCAATAATGTTGCTTTCATTTTAAAAGCATTTTAAAAATATTTCAATCATCCCAAGGTGCTGGAAATTGAGACCCTCATGGTGAAAAAAGAGAAACTAAGTTACAAGAGTTTTGCTTCATGGGGCAGGAAAGCGCTATCTGAGCCAGGGGCATAACTTATAAACCCCTAGCTCGTCACTTTGATCTCAGAAAGTCAGATGTAAATTCTATCAATACAAAGTATCATAAGGTACCACCCTAGATTAATGTATCATTCCCTTAACAACCTTCATCGTGTAGACATTTCATCAGAAACACTGGCCTACTCTCCAGCATGTGTGTGTTAGCAAGCTGCCTCTTCCCCAAATATCTACTCTGTTTACTGGGCTGCTAAATGATACAGCCCTCTTTTTTATGCTCCAATGCCTTGCCTTGTGTCACAGGATTGTAACAGAAAAGCAATAGCTGAGCATATTTCTGTTTGGTTAAGAATGAAATCCCGGGTCCTCTTTGAGTTGAGATTTGTTGCACTGACTTCTTACATGTTTATAGTCATCCTTAAGTGTAAGGCACCACTACTCTCACTATGAAGTCTATTTCCACTAAAGGTTGTGAGTACTGACTAATTGCAATGCAGAAGAGAAATGGCAAGTATGCTAGCAATATGTTGCAGATTCACCCCCATAATGAAACCACATCTGTGATACAGTACAACTGACTTTGCAGCCAGGCAGGAGAAACAGGAAACACCAGGAAATGACCAGAGAAACCCACCAAGAGTTCAGAGGTGATTTTCAGGAGCATGTACAAATTCAAAACCTGAAAGACAATGTTAATGTGGCTTATGCTAAAGAACCTTGACTTTGCAATTTTGTGTGACTGTCTGCTGTGATTGCATGTAAATCTCATGTATATACTGCAGTGGTACAGTCATAGGAAAGCCTCAGTTCACCTTCCCAAACAGACCAGTGGAACACAATAGCACCATTTTAATCTGCACCAAGATTAAATCTGAGCAATCCAAATCAGACTTTTCCTTTCATTGAATGTAAACAATCAAATCTCACTGTGAAGTACTTTCCTGCTTTACTCACCAATGTTCTCTTATTTTTCGCCTTTCTTGTATTAACAAAAATGCTCTAATTTAAAAGATGCTTTAAATAAAAATGTGTTTCTTATTCAACAAGATGTATCTGAAAATCTCTTTTATCCTGGCTGTATAGAGCTGGAGGAAATCTGACTTGAGCAACTCTCATAAAAGGCTATTTAAGCACCAGAAGCAGATTGTTATCTATTTTACTCCTGTCTAAATGCAGAATATAGCTACTAACTTCTGCAGAGCTGGTCCAGTTATACAACATAAAACAGAAAGATTAAAATGGATATTTTGCTTTTGCAAGACTTTCTTATCACAGGGACACTCTGCTCCAAATATCTTACTCTACTTCTTACTATCTCCAAGTGCCCTTCCTCAAAAACCTTCTTGCCCACTTGGAAATATTAGGTACTTGAAAGTGCAGTAAAAGCCTTTGTGATGTTCGACAGTCTCCCTGGCCTCTGCCTTCACCAGGTGCTGCCTGGGAGACCCTCCAGCCTGCTCCTGCAGGATGCAGCTTGAGCCTCAGGTTTGATCTCCTGCCTTTCCCTGCACACTTGCTAGGTTGGGCAAGCACACCCAAGCGTTTTAACCGTCTGCAGCCAAATCCTGAGGTCAATGAGAGGTCTTTTGTAACGTCATATCCCATGTACATTGACTATCTCTGTCATTTAACAAGCACCTTTTTTTTCTGCAAGGAACTTTAGATAGTATCAGTCATCAAAAACAAAAAAGCATTTTACCGTCTAATCAAATCACAGAGAGGGAGGGTACACCAAGAAAAAGAGGAGAAACTGGAAGGGAATTCAATCAACATGCCTGTAAATAATTAAATATTGAGTGGTGCTCAAATGTACACATTTAAGAAAACTTCATTTGCCCTTCCATTCCTTGGAGGATAGTTTAGGACGTATCACAGTGTTTGCAAAGGAATTCCTAACACTATTGTGTTGCAAATCCTGTCCGATCCAACCTTCGAATATTTGTGTAAACTGAAATAAGTCTGGAAAGAAGTTAAAACAAAATAAATATGCCACACAATCTTATGCCCACATATTCCTTCCTCCTTGTTTGTGTTCATGCTAAAGCCTTTTCAGCTGGTTCCCACTGGTTAGGTGGTGGTCAATGAGTGATAACTGCAGAGTGTGTTTCTTTGTGTGCACTTACAGCCTTGAGTCTTGCCAAACTGTGTAATCTGGAATTTTCAGTATTTGCAAGAATCTTTTGGGTTTTTTTTTTTGTTGTTGTTGTTGTTGTTTGTTTTGGTTTGGTTTTTTGGTTCTTTTTTTTAAGTCTCTGCAAATAAGTATAGAAGTTTGGAGTTTTTTATTACTTATTATTGACAGTGTTTAGAAAGAGCTAGATTTTTTTTTAAATCAAGTGGAAGTCAAGTCAAATTCTACAGTCCACATTATGCTTATATACCTTATACTTCTTAGTTGACTCAGTAAACTCAGTCTAGATATGTTTAAAATGCTGCCACTTAAAAAACTCTTTTGAACGAATTGCAAATTGCAGCTGTCTCTCTGCAGAAATACAGTTGACACATGCTGCCAATTTGCTTCCCAGAGGATTGGCAACACTGAGCAGTGGGAAGGATTTGTGTGAAACATGTCACATTCTCAACTGACTCCTGTATGTGACTGTCCTCCTGGAGGTGATGAAAGCCTGCAATTTTATTGACTTCACTAGTGGAGAATGCTACCAAGGGTGAAGGGCCTGGTGTGTGACAGGCAGCTCCCTGTTGGTGGATGAGGCAGGATGACAGGCTGCATCTCTAGTGTCCAATGTCAAGGAAGATGGGGACCTCATCTCAAGAAGTACATAAAATTATTTGTCCCTGAGCAGTGTCTTGTGGGACATGCCCTTGAGGGGAAGACTGTAACTCCCTTCTTTAAGCCTTAAATCCATCACCTCTGCCTTATACAGAGTATTTTGAAGTATGCTTTTACCCATATACAATTACTTCAAACCATTCAGAAAGCAGCTTGCATCTTTTGAAAAGTCTGGATGATCCTGCCATTCTAAGCAGCCTCAGGGCAGCCATAAACTGAAGAAGCACAAAATCCCAAAGCCAAAGAGGTGGCCACATCCTCCTGCTCTGCAATAGCAAGAGGAAAACACAGAGCAGAAAACAGAGCCTGCCCCATGATGCTGTAGTTATGATGGAGTGCTAGTGGTGACCTCAGAAGCGTGAGGGAAAAATACATTTCCAAGTGGATTATTTTTAAGAGTCAGATGTGCTGATCTGCTGTTATGGAAATATTTGCAAACAATGAGATAAACTAAATCATGAATCTATATAGCTTTGGGACATATTTGGGAGGGGAAAACCAAGTACGTCACCAAGTTGGTAACATAACAGCAAGAAGAAAAGGAGGTGGCTTCATTTTTGTAAGGGTTTGAATATGCAACATGGATCCTGGTAGGACAAAAAGCTGTGACATCTGACAGAGCCCCAACCTTTTATTTTTCTTTTTTTTTATGGAGGTGTTTCTATTAACTGCTAGACCATTCTGAAAATGTTCTCTGCACAGACCACTCACCTCTCTAACTTCACTATGTGGAAGATGAACAGTATCAAAGCTTAAATTACCGTCCTTCATGTTGATAGTTATTTTCAATTGGACTTGTTTTGCTGTTTCTCTAAGGTAATAAAGCAATAGAAAACTGCAACTAGCCTCAGTAGAAGCCAATCAGCTCCAACCTGATGAAATACTGGAAATGGCTGAATTTGTCTAGGGAAAAATTCTGCACCCTGAATATTGTTAGGCAGAAGAAATTAGGAAAAAGAGGGAGAAAGAGATTGCTAAATTAAATGTGTGTTGATTATTTGTCAAAGCAAGATCCAAAGGAATATATGTGTATTATTCCTTCTACAAATGATTATTCAATCATGTCTTTTTTAGATATCTAATGCTTTAATCCTTCTCTTTTGGCACTAAAACTACATTACTAAAGTGGGAGTAGGCAGATTTTAAAATAGCTGCTTGCAACTTTAACCTTCTTTTAAATTTGGAAAGTTTTATTTCCAGGTGTGTCTTCTCAGCTTTTTAAAGCTCTGAAATTATGCTGATACTTATCAACTGACTTAATAGAAATCCTTTGGTGGAGATTGGGCTGCTGAGAAACTAGGTAATGAAAGGCAAAATCTGCTGTATTCTCTTGTAATGGTATAACCCTGGTATAACTTCATCATCTGCAGCAAGACCTTTTTTTTTTTTTTTCATTTTTAAAACAAACTTTTAGAAGCTGTAAACAGAACATAGGTACTACACATAGACTTCATTCTGTCTTTGAAATGAGAGCATTTAAAGCATTCATGAAGTCTAATGCTTCTAAAGGTGGAACTGGTTTATACCTCTAAACAAGAGATCACAACAGTCCTAATCATCTTCTCTGAGTGCTCCACTGTTCCAAAGCATTGAATTGACACACCTTTTAAAATTAAGATCATCTCCTACTTAGCCTTCTCATGTGCAGCCAACCATAATAATAGAATCAAAGTTTTGTTACATAGGTCACGAGATTATAGGACCTGAAATATTAAAAACCCATTATTTTTAAAGTGAAATAAAAATCTTCTGTTCCTGCAAAATCTTAGGGCACTGATTTTGAAGAAGTACATAAAGACTAAATGAACAAAACTTGCTCTCAGCCACTGACACTGGATATTGATAACTTCCTTAGTGTTCCTGTTGGACCCCACACACACCCTCTGGGATCAAGACAACTTGCATCCCATTCAAGAAAAAATCTTTTAACCTCTTTATTTTAACAGTGAAAGATGCAAAGGGACTAAGCAATTTTAATGGGAAGCAGAATCTGTTAACAGTCAAGGGTCATTTATACAGCTTTCAGCTCATTTTTAGAGTCATAGAACACCTCTGGAGATATCTAGTCCAACCCCTTACTCAAATAAGAGTCAATACACGATCATTTTCAGTCAGGTTTTAATACTTTTGAGCATAAAGACTCTGCAGCCTCTTTGGCCAATCTATTCGAATGTTTGGTCACCCTTAGAGTAAAAACAATTTTTTCTTGTATTTAACTGGAATGTCTTATACTTCAATTTGTGCCCACTGCTTCTCATCCATTCACTGGATACCAATGATAAGAGCCTGACTCTATGTTTTTTACTCCCTCCTTTCTAGTATTTATACACATTGATAAGTTTCCCAGGGGCTTCTCTTCCCTCAGCTGACCACTCTTATCTCTCTCAGCCTCTTGTTGTACAGTAGGTGTTCCAATCATCTTCATGGCCTTTTAATTAATGAACATGTTAAACAGTATTAGACAAGTATTGATTGCTGATGTCCCCCACTAGTTATATTTTGTACTGCCAAGGACTAGCTTTTGAACCTGTCAGTTCACCCAGTTTTCAGTCCACGCCTGTATTTTTTCAGCTTCTCTATGAGGATGTTGAAGGAGAAAGTGTGAAAACCCTTACTAAAGTCAATGTAAACTACATCCACTCTTCTTCCCCATTCACCAAGTTAGATATGCCATTGCAGAAGCCAGTAAGTTTGATCAGGTAAGATTTCTCCTTCCTAAATCCATGCTGACTACTCACAATTGCCTTCTTGTCCTTCATACATCTAGAAATGGTTTCCAGGATTATCCTCTCCATTACTTTCACAATGGTCAAGATGAGGCTGATGATGATGAAGCTAATGATGGCTTGTATTTCCCCAGATCTTCCTTCCTGCCCTTCCTGAAGACAGAAGGGACATTTACTTTCTCTCAGCACACAGGAACCTCTTCCAGTCATCATGACCTTTCTGAGATAAGTAAGAGTGGCCTTGCAATTACATTTGGTGACTCCCTTGGCACTTGTGAGTGTATCCCATCAGACACCATGGACTTGTACATGTCCAGTTTGTGCAAGGTTTCCCTAACCTGACCCTCCTACATCATGGGTAAGTCTTCCTTGCTCTGGACTTTCCAACTGGTCTAAGGGACTTGGGATTGCTGATGGCAGATTTTACCAATAAAGAGCAAAGTGAAGAAGGCCTTGAGAACCTCAGCCTTTTCTAAGTTCATTTTGTTCAGGTCCCCTGCTGCATTCAGCAGTGGGCCCATATTTTCCCTAGAATTTACTTTGCTGCTGAAGTACCTGCAGAAGTCCTACATGTCACCCCTGACCTCCCTCAAAAGGTTCAAATCCAGGCGGACTTCAGCTTTTCTAACTCCAACTCTGAATCCTCACACAGTGGCTTTGTACTTCTCCCGAGTCCATTTACAGAGTTTCTCCTAACTGTCCAACTCATGCAACAGTACAGTCCCAGAAACACCAGACTACTTCAGTTGTTATGCTTTTTACTATAGGAAAGGGACAGCTGAAGTGGTGCCTGGATGCTTTTTGCTGAAACCTGTGAAAAAGGACCTGTCTTGGCCTGCAACTCTAATAGGGCAACATATAATCCAGACATCAAAGGGAAGAGAAGATGAGCGCATGCAGGTGACTTTTCATTAAAACTCTCCCTTGTTTTTCACTTGGCTTGGGCAAGCTATTATGTGCTCTCCACCTGGATGCAATCTGTTCTTGGTTTCATAGCATTTTGCCTCGTGGCACAGGCATTACAGACAGCAAGGCTGGTTATAAAAGAACTCAATTTCATCAAGGATTTAAAAGTTTCTTCAGTTAGATTTTCATTGGGATAAAACTGAGAGATAATGGACTAAAGGCTCAAACTGTCCATAAAATAGCATTTTCCCTTTTAATACGATGTGTTGCAATTTTCTTTGCCTTACCTCCCATGTGAAGAGAAAATATTAGAAACATAAAGTGTCAGATCAGTGAGGTGATCAGTTTGCTTTGTAACTGAGCCTGTATTTCCTGTGTATTTTGCAGTACTCATTACTTGGAAATCCTTTCAGTCCTTCTTATTTCTTCACTTCTTATTGTCAGGAAGATAATTTTTGTGGAATTTCCCTGGACTCTTTCCATTACTGCACCTTCTGTGGTGAACATTCAGAAGGTGATGCTGTCTATGCGCTTGTGATCCTGTAACATATATTGTACTGATAGTGCCTCCTTAATATTGCCTTACTTCTCAAGCAGGTACTGCACACTGATATTGTGGTTTCACTGATCTGACCATACTAAGATGTAAATCTTGTTCATATGAAATTCATAGGAAATAATAGTGTGATCCCAAATTTTGTATTCTGCATGATCTCCCTACACTTCTTTCAAGTGTGACAGTAATGTGCCTTTTGGAGCAGGATGTGTAGAGGTTCAAATGTAATCCATATGCTCTGCTAAAAACACAGGGTTTGCTTCTCCCTCAAAGGTCTCAACTATCCCTGAAATTTTTACTCCTTCAGGGAAAGAGATTACGTTCCTCAAACCTTTGCTCATTCCAGGACCCCACATGAAATGTCAATCACAGACAAACGTGCAGATTCTCACAATGAGATGTCTTCCCATATAGTTTCAATCAAAATAGTAAATGACACAGACATTTCAATAATGGATGTTAAGATCTTGTTTTAAACCCGCTTTTCAGATTAATAAAAGCAGTTCACTCCTTTTTACATTGTTGTTTCTTGTTATCAGCAAGTTCACAAACGCAACCTTCTGTTATTTTAACCTTAGCATTTGAAGACTTGCATTGGAACCTGATTTATTAGTGGTTATTTCTCTGCTCACCTCATATACCTTTAGTAGGAACATGCAATTAAGAATCTCCAGGAGACCTCTCAACTCATTTTCAATGTATAATTCATACCATGCCAAGCTTCAGATGACAAATTGCAGGTGTGTGAAGTAAGCTCAGCTATAAAGGGAGGGGGCAGGAGAAGGATGGGGGGGCATTCAGCTTTGTCCTCCAAGTGGCTGCTGCGTGTTCCTGGAGCCCTGCTTCCTGGACTCGGCCTGACATTGCCTGTGGACGGGAATTAGAGAATAACATCTTATCTATCAT
>WUAM01000326.1:484940-500370 GCA_024336885.1 Actenoides hombroni | reverse complement strand
GAGCAATAGGCTGAGGGCCCTCATTAGCACTTCATCTCTCTAACCTTGGCATGTCATCCCACAGCTTGTCATGGACAAGCCTGACACTATCCCCATCTCATATCAACTCTAGTTTAAAGCTCTGTCAATGAGCCCTGATAGCTCATGACCAAAGACCCTCTGCCTGCTTTGAGAAAGATAAATCCTATCTGATATCAGCAGGCCTGGTGCCATGTAGGCCAGCCCATTATCAAAACCCCCAGAACTGTGGAGGTGACACCAGCCATGGAGCCATGTATTAACAGACTTTTTCCAATGTTGCTGCTGGCAACTGGAAGGAGAGATGAAAAAAAACACCTGTGCTCCAGATTCCCTACACCTCTGATGTAGATCAACTGTCATTCACACCATCCATTGATGATGTTTCCAAGCACAGACTTGCCTCTATTCTGTCCTTTTTTTAAGCTGCTTCCCTCAGCCTGGTGGGGGAGGATACCCTTGATTTTTATTTTTTTTTTTTCTGGTGGCTGTTCCTGTTTCCATCTCAGGCAGGGTAGAATATAGTTCTGCCAGTCTACCTCTTTCTCAGACTCCCTGATGTTCCTTCACCTTTCTACTTCCACTCATAACTCTGCCACAAAGCTGAGCAGGTCATCCACCTTGTCACACTGCACACAGCTGTTCTCACTACTGTCATCCATTAAAGCTTTTACACCTTCTGCAGCCTGAGACCTGAACAGCTGCCTGTTTTCTTGGGAGCATTGTCTGGGCTATCACATCCATTCTGGTGAGTGCAGGGGATGTAGCTTTCTGTTGGGTCTCCTTCTGAAAGGGTGGTGACCACCAACTGAACTCACATCTTCACCTGGTAGGATGATGACGCCCTTCCTGTATGAACTGCTACTCACTGCCACACCACACCTTGAATTATGTGCCATGCTATGTTTGCTCTCTCTGTTCACAGTGCTCCCACCATTATGGCAGACACTGGATAGGTTACATAAAGGGAAATGTTATAATAGCTTGAGTTTCAACAAGGCTAATTGCTGCATCCTGCACTTGGGTCACAACAACCCAAGGCAACACTACAGGCTTGGGAAGTGTGGCTGGGCGAAAAAGGACCTAAGGTGTGGGTTGACAGCCACCTGAACATGAGCCAGCAGTGTGCCCAGGTAGCCAAGAAGGCCAATGGCATCCTGGCCTGCATCAGAAATAATGTGGCCTAGGACTAGGGAAGTGATCATCCCCCTGTACTTGGCACTGATGAGGCTGCATCTGAACTACTGTATTTAGTTTTAGGTCCCTCACTACAAGACGGACATTGGGGTGCTGGAGCATGTCCAAAGAAGGGCAATGAAGCTAGTGAAGAACCTAAAGCATAAGTCTTATGAGAGGCAGCTGAGGGATCTGGAGTTGTTTCTCCCAAAGAAAAGGAGTCTCAGGAGAGACCTTCTTGCTTTCTACAACTACCGGAAAAGAGGTTTGAAGTAATTTCCCAGTCTTTGCCATTTTTTTCACCTGCTTCTTCCCTACAGGCAAGAATTGTACCACTTGAGCACTGAAACAGAGACTTCCTCTGGTTAGCTGTGCTGATTCTCTAGCTGACCAGCTCCACTGTCCCCCTGAAGCACGGACCTCACCTGTCTCATCATGTGCTCTTCTGACAAAGCTAGAGGAAAAACCTATCATTAGTACTTTATTCATTGCACATGATGGGCTTCCAAAATAAAGTCACTGGAGCTTAAGCATGACCTCTCTTTCAGGCTCTGTGAATGTTTCCTGATTATGTGTGAGGAGAAAAGCGGGCTGCAGGAGGAAGGGCAGCACTCTAGAGGATTCTGCAGGATGAGCGGCAGATTTGAAATTCTCACTGGAGTTGAAACTTTTTATAGCATCACTTCTGCTCTCTTCCAGTTTCTAAATGTAGAATGGAGCAGCATGAAACTGTCTTTCCCACAGCCACCTGGCTTAGTTAGGGAACAAGGCCAAGGGAAAGTCATCAGAGAAGATGAGTGAAGGGTTACAATAGGGGCTGCAGCAGCCTTTTCACAGACTATTAAAAAAAGTAAATTCCCAGTAGACTGATATTCCTGCTCATGCTTCTCCACACAAATTCAGAATGAAGTTTTCCATGTGACAGGGGAAACAGGCAGGAAAAGAATTCAACTGCTCTCTGAATAGCAGCCATACCATGAATGATTACTTGCTATCTTCATCTGTTGACAAAATGATTTGAATTGGTTTAAAGAGCTCCCAGATGGATGGCTTAACACATAAATCTAATATACACCCAAGATTCATCACATCCTCATTTGTTTCTTGGCTTAACTATCATTTCTAAGAGGTTACACATTTTGGATCTGTTGTGCATGTTAGATGAGCAACCACTTGAATTTTCATTGAACTGCTGTTCCTCAGGCCACCTCTTTCTGTTACTAAGGCAAAAACTAACTGTTCCCATGCATTAATAATGGTAATAAAATAATACTGCTGCACTAGCTGCAGTGGACAAAAACACCCTTTCATGCCATGGTGTTTCTGTAATTTAGGGTTGAAGGCCATACAAGAGCTGATAGCCAGTCATCCAGGACCTGGGTTCTGGAATGAAACTCAGCATCTGCCTATGCCATCATACTCTGGGTTACTGGGAAAAGAAATATAAGATAAACAACCACATGAGTTTTGACATAGGTCTGATCTGCTCACTCCATGTGCAAAAGTCAGGACTGAGTAGCAAAGCCTACAAGGTCAGGCTTTCTGTTCACACAGAAGAAGAAATAAATTAAAAATATGTGCTATTCACCTAGAACCACAATGCTAATGCACAGTTCAGGAAACTATCAGTACATTCTGATTTTTCAATTTTTGAGGTATTTTATACTGGTGTTGCAAGTTCCAATGCACATCAGTAGACCAGCCTTGCTGGAACTTGGAAGTCTATTTAGAAACTACTTGTTAAAAGTAGTTCTCAGCTCATCTGAGAATCTTAGGCACATCTATTGTTCTTAATACCCCTTTATCTACCAGGCTACCTACATACAGAACAAAAGCAGCTTCGGGAAAACATCTCAACAGTTTCATTAAGGGCAATTGAGCAACCACAGTCCATTTGGTTAGGCAGCATGGACTCATTAGTCCAAAAAAGTGTTGAATTCCACAGTTCTTTAGAAAAAGTTTGGAAATTTAGCCCTATGTTCCTTATCTTGGAACCTATATCCAAGCTCAATTCAATATCTGTTCACTGTGCCCATGTTTTCCAGCTACACTCACTCGTCAGCATCCTGAAATAACCTGGAGATCAGGGACCCAATACACTACATTATTCTGTAATGAGATTAGGGAACTGCTAGGGAAAGTATTCAAATTATAGGTGTAAGAACAAGGTACTGGAAGGTAAGGAAAGATGTCACTTTATAGCATGTAAGTTGTTTCATTTATTGTAAAAGCTTGCAGTAAGTGTAGAGTATCTTTTCCTTCTCTGAGAAAGGTGCTCTGCGCTTATGGTGGATTGATCACATGCATGTGGACACTGCTATGAGTCTGTTTCGCACCCTGCCTTTGCAGTAACTTGTTTAGGTGCACCGCTGAAGACAGAGGAACTATAATGGTATTTTGAAAAGACTTCCCAAAGCACATTTAATGTATCTGTGGTTGGTCTGGCCTTGATTTGCCTGTGTTAAAGAGAGAAATATTTTGTAAATGCTGCTAGACAAAAAGAGAACTTTACCAGTGGTGGTAAAAAAAGCTGCTTTACAGCTTTCTCTTTTGCTGGAAACTTCTTGAAAGGAAGCGAGGTATTTTATATTTTCAGGTAACATAATATAAATGGAACCCCAAATACAGTCACGTGCAAGACTGTATGTGTTTTTACCTTATCAAGTTTAAGCACTACAAATTTTGCTACAAGCTACATGTAGTGCAGTCTAAACTATCAATCTCATTTTCCTACCATGGCAATGGTTCACTGATATCAATAACTTGTTCAGCATCTGTGTTTATCTCAAACCAGACAAACTTGGCTGGTATCTCTGGTTTAATTATAAAAGTAAATCTTTTAAGCCTTCATAACAAGACAATCAGTAGGAGTTGCATAGCTGTCATAACTCAACATCTTCAGTGGAATTTAGACAAATGAATCATAAGAGAAAAGAACCCTGAGAACTTGTATTCGTGAGGTATGAGGTTTCACAAAGAGGAAATGGGACCAAACCCTGCGTATTAAGTTTGTTCATCAAGGACAGGATGCAGTCTTAAAATACTCTATCACTATGGGATACACACTCATTTCGGCATGCCAGTCAGTCATCTGGTGTAATCCCCATTTCTGAAAAACAGACCCATGTTAAAATCAGCTTTCTCAGTTATTTGGAAAATGCAGCCACAGTACCTCTGGCTGACTACAGGCAATTTAAAGAAGCTGGGCATGCCATTTACCCTGTCCAGGGAATGCCACTATTCACACTATATATGGGTCCTGCATTTCACCCAGTTGTGCTAACATAGCTCCACAGACTGATCTGATTGAGGGCAGAATCACCCTCATACACACTAACATAAACCCTCAGATGTAGGATCCCATGCACTTATTTAAAAGAGAGCTGTCCTGCCTGGTAATGACTAATTAGAAGCACAGAAACATTACAAGAATATCTGAGTGACACCTGAGTGCACAGGTGGGCAAATATGATTATGAGAAGACTTTGTTTTGTGTCTTTCCTTCATGTAAAAGCATTCACCTATGTTGACAGAAGGGAAAACTCTGTTCAAGAAAGGTGGAGAAGTTTTGAGCAGGGAGAAAGGGGAGACTGCCCCATTGTCATAGTATCTGGAGCGTTTAGGTCCACATAGATGCAGAGAGTAAGCACAATATGTCTAAGACTCATGTCACCTACCCCATATTAACTTCAGTGGAATTCTTTCTGATTTACACCCGCTTACAGAGATCAGCCCCTAGACTGTGAATGTCACTCCACATCCCAGTGTCATGATTGTCAGATTATCTAACAAAACACGATGTATCCTGACTGGGAAAGTTGAGGGGTGGTCTAAGGGAATGCATAAACACATTAAACAAATCAGACACTAGCAGGAAAACTACTTCTTATGAAATAATTAAATCCTTGTGGAAAAAGCACAGTGTACTTCATATTTTCCACACAATTTGTATGTAATTTGGAGTACCTCACATCCAAAGAAAATTGTGCTCTAATCACCAAGACTTGCATGGATGTCATGCCCCCTAACACATGCAAACACCTTATCAAGTTATCACAGCATACCCTTTCAAGGACTCTGAAGGCAGCTGCCACCCACAGCGGCTCTCACTGCCTGTAGCATTCCAGGCACTCACACCTCACTTAATACAGTAACAAAGACAGCTCGGCTGCCATGCAGCCTACAGTGTGCTATTACAGCTGTGAAACAGCTAACTTTGGCAGCCATATATCATTAAGGCTTTGTTTCAGAAACTCTCAGAATAGCTTTCCACCATGAAGCCATCAATGTTATGCCCATAAACTGGCACGTGAGTAGTGTCTGGCACATGACTGAAAATGATGGAATAGGTTTTGGAGTTGATCAAGGTAAGATGGAAACCAAACCACTGTCACACAGATACACTGATAGCAGTCATCTAACATCAGGTCCTCTCTGGATGCGAAAGTTTTACGGGTTTTGAATTGATACATGTGTTTGGACTCTTGTAATTTTAAAATCTAAACAGGTGACTGGACAAACCCAGGCTAGCAGCTGGAAGTCACTAGGCTGAAGGTGAACAGTTCTGAAATGAGACAGAAGTAATTCATGCTGAATCGTGGGTCTATTTTCACAGAGCAGGGCTCTGCTGGTTATTGCCTTCAAGGTATTAGTTTAAAAAAAAAAAAAGAAAGAAAACAAAAAGAAAAATACTTCTTTTATAGGGGGAAGGTAGGTAGTCATCAGAGAGAAAATGAGTCATATATTACAAACTAGCACCAACAGATAAAGTTCCACCTGCACTGAGTACACCAAGAGGAAAAGGCTTAGAGTACACGTACATCCTTGCAGGCCAGGCTAGTATTTTTTAAGAGTGTTTATTCAGCAGCGATAGCAAGAGTAAGTGGTAAGGGCATTCCCTCCCCATGGATGCACCTCTCACTGCAGCAGCAGTTCTGTGGTTGAGGCATGAGCTTGCAAAAGATATTTTTCTCAGGACTTCTCTCTCCAAACAGGGGAATCCCAGCCATACAGTCTTGAGCATCCTACATGTCTGGGCAGATGTCAGGCTGCAAATAAGGGAAGGGAGCAAATAAGCTGTGATTGTTAGGAAAAAATCAGTTGAGAAACTTTTAAGATTGTCTTAGCAACATAGAATTCTACTCTGTCTTTAAGACATGACCTGGACCAGAGAGGCCATGCACTGAATGCGTGTGTATTTTTGTGTATGTGTGTGAGCAGGTGGGTGTGCATTCATAAGACTGGACTCTTGGGGATAGTACAGTTGACTACCTGCCCACAGGTACTGTGGGCAGGATACACTCAAGTCACAGCCTGCCATTTATTTCCCTACCCTGTTCTCATTCTGTTCGCAGTGCAAAACAGTGGCTGGAGCAGTGATCTCATATTTCCCACTCTCTCTAGCTTATGACTTGCTCCTCTGCAAACAGGAGAAAACTCACTTTCTCTGCTGAACTTTTCAATATACAGGTATACAAGGACGCACACTTACATGCACATGTGTATACGTGCAGCAAGCAGTAAAATCAACACTGACCAAAGACAAAGTAACTATCTTATACTAGAGAGTCCCTATAATTGCAGTTTTCCCTTGATTAATAAAACTATCTTCTCTCTACAGGCCTCAGGAGGAGTGGAATTTCCTCCCTGCTTTTAGGTTAATCCTCTTTTGAATTACACATTTCATATTCCCTGACACTGTGTATAGAAAGGTGTTTATTTTTAGTAGGTGTTGCATGCGTTTTCTTGCAGCATATGTTTTCTTAAACAGACTTGTATGAAATACAAATGAATGATTAAAGAAAGATAAACATTTACAATATAACACAGATATTTTAGGAAATGTCAGAATCAGGCTTCTTTTATGGTCTTAATTTGATCCCAATTCTTTTAGTCTTTCATCAATAATGTTATTTCTGTTACTTTTCACAGAATCATTTTCCTGCTAATCAGTAGCTGTCACTGCACTTTAGGTTGACACTACAAAAGGACTTGGAAGGACAGAGGGGAATAAGATTGAAAGAGAAGACTAAATTTGGGTCCCAACTCCTAATATCTGTTTTTTTCTATTTCAGCATCACTGAGTTTTCTGGTAACTGCTTGTTCTCTTGAAAAAAACAAGAGGAAAAGTAACATCATTGGCAGAGTGCATCAAATCTGGCAGCTGCCATATGAAGTTGGTCAAATCTTGACAGAGATATAACCCTGCCCAAGTGAGCTTTCTAGGCACAGAGCAAAGGGCAGGAATGTGGAGCTGGAGATGTGGAGGTGGCACTGTCACTTTTAGCCTACTCTAAAGCTGGCTTGCAGTGGTAATAGGAACATATATAAGAATAATTATAGGAGTGGATGTCTGGCAGTCTTGCATCCAGGAATCCATCAGTACCTCTGCTGCCTTCACAAATGTCACCACAAAAATGCTAACACCTCTTCCTGATTCAGCACATCAGAGTAGATAAAGCTGATTTTAAAATCCTTTGACTGTGGTATGAAGCTACAAACATGTGATAATATAGGCAGCAGCTAGCAAATTTGGGTTTTTTTAAACTAGATTAATAAAACATAATCCTATCACAATAGTCTATTGAAGCCTTCAGCTTCCAGACCAAACTGCCAGATTGGTTTCACTGGTGCAGAAAAAGGAGTCCAAGAGGAGATATTGTCTATTCATCATTTGCTTCTGGGAGAAAAAGCAACATGGGACATGCCCCTGCCTGCCACAAGGTCAGTGGGCAAGTCTGGGTTTGTATGGAAGATGGTGAAATTTAGAGGCTTTACATTCAGAGATTTTGCCCATTGACAGCATAGGTGTTGCTTTAGATTTACATGTTGCATAGTTGGGAGTTGTGAGCAACACAGAGATGTCTCCAAAGGTATGCTTAATTTCATTAGGTTCCTGTTGATTTAGGAAGTCATCTGTGCATTTCCCCTTTGGGGATAGAGCAAGTGCAAAACAATGAAATCAGTAAATTAACCTTTAGGAGGGAGGAGCTCTCTGGGGGACACAATAGAGGTTAATAACCTTCCTCTGTGATGCTCTTCTTTTGAGAGCTCTGCACTAACACCTTGCTCCTGCAGTGCACAATGAAGGCAGAAATAAGGACAGCTGCCAGATAGTAATGGACTTGTAGTCTGAGCCATTTGTGTGTCAGTTTTACCATTCAGCAGACCCGAAGAACAGGGCTAATTGGCAGAGGAGGAAATGGTGTCATCATTGTGTGTGTCTGACTATTAACCCCTTAATCTCATTCCCTACATAATATTGCCATTTAGTTTGTTATGTGCTGCCAAGTCCAAATCCAGATAACAGTTCCCTGTGGATGGCAAGCATTCAGAATAATATGTGATTTTCGCAAGTTTTTGTCAATGATTTTGGACCAAATTTTTTCATCCAAATTAATTTATCTGAAGTAACTGGTATCTGAAATAGTTCACAATTAAAAGAGAGGTTTTGATTTCTCAAACTATCCTGAAAACCTCCAACCATCCTCTTCTTCAACAGGATATCATTACTCATTTGCATTTGATTCTGTATAGGTATGCAGGGTCTCCTTGTGTAGAGAAGGCAACATGTTCTCCACGTGATTAATTTAGTTCCTTTCACAGATAAAACATTTTCAAAATACCGAAGTATTGTTATAGCGATGTTCTTGCCAGATGTGTTACTGAAAGCTGTGTGGTTATGTCAGGGGTGGACACAGACAACCACTCCATGGTGACAGAGTCAAGGCTGAGACCTCCAGCCTGGACCTCTGATTCAGCACTGCCTTCTTTCTTGGATCTCTGACCCTGAAAAGAGACTGGAGGAGGTAGCAAATGAGCCCATACCAAGGGTACTCAAAGAAGGAGGAAGGTCTGCAAAAAATGTGACCCCATATATTACAAGAAACCCTGCAGTTGGCATTGCAACCACTAAATTAGCTTAAGTAGCCAGGTAGTATTAGACTAATAACTGTGCTTTTTTCTCTGATGAAACACTTCTGCTGCCATTACATTTACTATGTTGGTTGTGGTTAAAGTGTTGGTTTCCCTTTTGCTTAGCTCTTTGCCTTTACTTCTTTGTTCATCCCTTTCCCTTTGATGTGATGGCTAGGATATGTACACAATATCTAAAAAATGTGCCTGCTTCATCAAAGCAGGTATATTCCTACTACATTTAGGTTTGATAAATAATGCAAATGTTAAACTTGATAAAAATCTTAATTACAGGCCAAATATAGCCTCAGAAGTGATCTTCAAAGTGTTGCAGCTCATAATACGCTGTTTGGTGGCATCTCTTTTTGGGTTCATTCTACCTACAGAAATGTGGTTTCATTTTAAGGAGTAAAGCCTGAATTTCTAGAAACAGGAATAGCATAAGGCCACACTGTAAGTCTCTGCACTGTCAGGAGGTGAGTGTCCTACCTCTTTGCTGTAAAGGACTGAGGATCTGAAGGTAGGTCCTTGGCCTTCATGAAAATAAAAGGGTGATGGGCACTACTGTGTTTGTCGATTGATACAGGAGGATGTTTGCACTTGCAGTGTGACTGGTTGTGGGATTATATTTGAATTCTGAAACTCTGCAGTTGTATTTGTTCAAGATGTTTAAAAGAAGATATGTTGAAGAAAATCATAGGTTGAATCCTGACCCTCAGAGGTTGCGGCAATATTTGGCGGAAGAGCAACATTTGTGTTTTACTTAAAGCTTTCTGCTTGAAGAAACCAGCTATCTCCAGAATGTCCCCAGGGTCCAGAGAGAGCACACCCAGCAGCAGAGGCTGCTCTATTGAGTTTATGCCATGTTATTCAGCAACTGCATTTCAGTGCTTCCCATACATGTGTTACTTAGAAAGAGTGCAAGCATACTCAGGGAGCCACAGGAGAAAGATTTTCCCATCAGAGCTCATCTGCCTCTTTAAAACATAACCCCTTTATCCTTTGCTGTTTAGCAGCCAGAGTGAAGGACAAGGCAGCTGGACAATGCTGAAGGGATTGGCTGTTTGTGGGGTTTTTATTATATGGCACAAATCCTAACACAGATTTTCTTTTTTCTGTTCCCCAGTCTGTGTTTGTCCCCTGAATATTAAAGCTATGAAATCAATAACAGGTAACAAGTGGGTTTAATTGTTTAATTTGTGAAGTAAGAGGACTGTAAGCCTATCTGAGTAGTTAACAATTAACAGTTCCAGACTGACAGGAGGACTTTGTTCATTTCAGATATCATCTGGGGCAGTTTGCTTTGCACTAATATATAGAGAGATCTGGAATGTACCACCTTATTATCCTGGTGCTGATCAGCAAATTAACAAACATTCACATTTAGCGTAAATCCAGTTATGTCTGGATACCTTTCTCCTCTGTTTTATGCAATTAATGTTGTTTAGTGATGAATCACAGACCTTCTAATTAAGGCTCAAGGTCAGGCAAAGTGGGACGGAAGGTGACCAGACTTCTAGCTAAATACCTTTAAAGACATCAGTTGTTTATGGGAATTGCTGTGGGCTATATTAAAAGAACTAGATTCACAGATCTAGCATTAACAGAACAAAGGTAACTCCTCTAATTTCTCCCACATTCTTGCAGGCAATTTTCTCTAACTGAGGAATTAAAGGTCATGCACCAGCTACCTTCAGCACAACCCAAGCCACTGATGCAGTGAAAAACTCAATAACCAAAGTTATTAAGCAGGCATTCTTTATTTTGAGACACCGGACGCATAGGGGATCCCTCCTCCAAAAGTGCATCCCAATGCAAGCTAGGTACATAGTTTATATGCAGACTAAACATGCATCTTCATTTTGTTTCTTAGAAAGGGCAGTCTTATGCTAATGGATTCCTGGAATTCATTTACATAGTCCGAGCATGCGTAATAAAATTAGGGTTAGGGTCTTTTCTCCCCTCGGCAGTCTTTCATGAGCTCTGGTGGTCATTTACTTCATCTTCTGTTCTTCATCACTGTGTTCTTTCAGTGACCTAAAGCCCAAAATCCTTATTCTTGCCATAAAACCAGCTCTTGTCTGTTCATCACGCTCGGATGCCTCAAGATGTCTTGTTCCCAGAGATAATACTGTTCCTGGAGATAATCATTATCTACAAGGTTATGAATTTCACAGTATGTCCCTACTATACAACTACACATTTATTGTTGTTGCTTGTTCAAAGATTAGTAAAACAAAGATTAGTAAAACCAGACATCCCGTCTCCTGCCTTCACCACACTTCACCAGCCATCAGCCTTCGGTGGTTTGGTGGGGGAAGTGACCAGGGATAGCACACTCAGTTGCTCTGAGAGCCAGCAGCTCTTTAGAACCTTGATACATCCTTCAAAATGGCACACGATGTTTTTCTTACTTCATGTGGCAGTGCTGGTTCTTTATTCAGTTTCACATCTGGGACAGAATAATTTTGTGAACTTCAAGGTTCTGCCACTGAGCTACACAATCTCTGATAACTGTAATTCCTGTATGAGTTTGGACTCTGCAATAGCAAACCTTTTGAGGAACATTCTTGCCACAGCCTCTTATCCATATCTCCTCCTGTGTTTCAGTGAAGGCCAGGTGCAAGGAGACTTTGCTGTTTTCCACAGTGTTTGGGGACAGAAATTGCTTTTTCCTTCCACAGATCTTTGGGCAAACACCAGCTAAAGAGACAACCTTGCTTTGGCCATTGTGATACCTGAGGACTTTACCCCATGAAAGGCAGCAACAGCCAGACAGCTAACCTAGTCCTGCCACAGTCGTGGAGGGTGTAGGAAGAGAAAAGTAATACCCTCACAACCATTATCAGACAGGATTCCCCATCTGCATTGCCCTAAATGTCTTCAGCATCTTCTTCCTAGGTTGCATACATCACCGTGTCCCACTTGCTGGTGAGAGATAACCTTAATTATCAGAAAACCCAGCTCATGTACAGGAGAACTTTTTTCCTATTCTGCCATTTAGCACTAAGTTTGTCCTTTAATGGATTTCGTAGTAGGAAGTTAAGATCATTTTTAAGATCATGAGCAAGGATCAAATGTTATCTGTCCTGGGATTTGTCTTGGAGCCATATCCTGCTGGATACACAGAGCTCTTTTTCCAGGGGCATTCCCTGCTTCATCCTGTCTCATCCCACTCAGTGGGTGACAAGGGAGGTGACTTGTTACCATCCTGTGAAAGAGGCTGTCCCTGCACATCAGGGTGGCAGTGGTGGTAGAGTCATGACAATGACTCGGAGGAACAATACAGAACGATTTATTGGTTTTCCCAGAGAATAATCAATAAATGGTGTGGATAAAAGTGTTTTGGCAATAGGAAGTTATTTTCTTATCAGTTACTTTAAGGCACAACTAAGTATCAAGGCAAAGAAAGGAAAAGTGAGTAGAAAGAGTAGGAAAGGAAAAGATAGGGAGGGAGAGAGAGTAAGAGAAAGATCTCAACACCCTTTGATCCAGCGATGTCTCACAGGATCAATCCAAATCTTTATTTCTTTGGTGGTGGGTGCACACAGATCAACTTTTTACTGTCTCTTTATGCTCTTGGGATATGGGTGGCATCCCCAATTTACACAGGAAGTGCAGAGAGGCAGTCCTAATTTTCATGAGCCCCTTCTGGTGCAGTGTCTGTTATAGACCTTCCCTTGGTGCAGTCACAGTGGCTAGCAGAAGAAATTAACTCAGGGAAAAGACACCATCCTGCCTCAGCAGAATTTATCTCTTCCTATCATTAATTTTTCTGCAAGGAGCCAAGGGGGATGGCAGAGCTATTGAGGACTACTGAGAGCCATTGACACTTCCTTCCTCCAGTCAGGCCTTGCTCATTCTCTGTCCAGATGTTATCACCACACAAGGTCTGAGACATCAGTAGTAGGGCTCTTACATGCCCTTCCAGCCTGCCAGGCCTGCACAAGTCAGAAAAAAGAAGAAGGTCAGAGAAACCTGAGCTGCAGTTATCATCTCTATGTTTACTGTAACACAGGGGGTTTTTCCACAAGTGGGCTTAGGATGTGAGCTGACCAAAGGACTGGACAGACCTCCCCTTTTTCTCCCCACCCAGTTCTTTCCAATAATACTGGTACAAGGAGGGAAGAAGGAATAATCCCAATAATTTTATCCAATTGTGAAATGTGGAGGAAAAGAGGATACAGGTAAAATGCAAGTTTGGTTGTAGGTAGAATATGGATGTGGAAAGGAAATAGCAAGAGAAGACTAGATATAGAAACATGAGGCCTCCACAGTTCAATGCCATGCTATTTTTCTCCTTTTTTTTCTTCAAAAGACATTTATGTAACAACAAGAAAGGAATAGAATTGGTCTCAGCTGTGTCCCAGATCTAGACATATGACTTGTCATGTGTAAATAGATGATATTTTAGCTGTTCTTAGCCCTCGGGTTTCCAGAAAGAAAACATCTATTTTTTCCACTTGGTGTGTCTCTATATGCTAGTGTCCTCTTCAGAAAAACTGCAAATGAACCACAGGAACAAATAAAACTGAGCACAACAAACTGGACTTGGGAATAACAGACCTATGGCTGAGGACAATCTGTTTCCAAAGGTGAATATGTGAGCTGGGGTTCAACAGTTTATTTGCTGAGAAAACAGCCTCCTTAATGTCATTGGCTATATCTGAGCTTCATGATGGGCACATTGCCTTTCACTATCCCATCCTTCTCTTTGTGGCTTGGCTTTTGGTTTAGCTCACATGTATTATTCTTCAGGGCAGAGATGCTGTGTCTCTTCTTTCAGGTGAGTTTAGCACAAGGAGAGGCTTGTACACCTAAGCAAAGGGCTGAAGCTCTCTTTGCTTTTCACTCATCTTCCTCTTGCTGAGTCCAGGTCCTGCTCTCTGATATGAGCAGTACCATTGGTATAGCTGTCCTTTGGCCAAATGAGAAGTTGGCACCTCAGCTGAATGTGTTTTCATGTCCACAGCTGGATGTTTCTCACAGAACAGATGCCACAGAACAGCTCACCCACCAATGGAGTGCCAGCTCCTGCAGGCTCCACAGGTCTCAGATAACTAGCCAGCTGCCCAGGCCCACGTGCACTAGAGTTTCCAAGATGACACAGTCTTTCAGTGAGTTTTGGAGTCAAGTCTGCACTGGATCAAGGTGACCTACAGTATCTTCCTGGCTTTGAGCTGAGTTAGAACTGCTACTCATATGCCCCAAACAACAAAACTGGCCCATCTTGTTCTCTGTGGGGTTTGGAAGATACTCAAGCATGAGATAATTGTTCCTTCCACATGTTTTCTCAAGAATCATGAGACTATATTCCCTTAGACACAAAGAAATTTCTCAGTCTGTCTTTGGGGTTTATTTTGCTAAGTTAATCTACATGTAGCACTTCTTATCTTTGTTGCTGACAAAATATTTTTGCACATCAAAAAAGGAAAATGAAAAGCAAAGACTATTTAAAATGTGATTAATGGGCTATTTATCTGATGTAATGTTAAAATCTAGGCTCCTCAGAGCAAAATTTGGTGACAAATATAAATTTTGCATTGCTCTTCCACTATATTGAAAGCAAGTTGTAGCTAACTCCAATCCAGATTTCTCCATCCTTTAAAACTGTCATACTTTTTTTTTGCTGATTGCTAGGGTCTTAGAAAAATATTTGATCTTGTCCTGCTACAGCTATGGGACATGTTCTGCTTGGTCAAAGAAAGAATTTGATTGCTGCTGTCTTATTTCTTTCTTGCACGTTGATATTTGAATTAACTCTGATTTAAAGGAATGAATTTTTTCTTTCTTTCTTTTTTTCACATCGATGAATTATAATAAAAGTGACCTGATAAAAAGCAGTAGAATGGAACAAGGGAAAAAAGGTCTGGCAGGCACAATGTATGGAAAAGAAATACAATCTCTTGCTTAGTGGGGCCAAAGTTAATGGTTATAGACAGTCTTTTTTTATGGAAAATGTTCTCCTTCTCTGAAGAAAGCAAGAAATTGTTCTGCTAAATTAAAATTTAATGCAAAATGAACAGCCTTTTCTATGGGAAGATAGTTCCCCACACTGGAAAGCTCCCCCGGTCAGTTAGGAATCACTTTATGCAGAAGTCCTGACTCCTATAGGACTCTTGTCCTTCTGTCGGAGACACAGGACACCTGTTGTGGGAAGAGGTGCTCAAGATACCTAATGTAAAGATTTATTTTATTTTTTTTTGGAAAGGGGAGAGGAATGAAACCCACAGAAAGAGGTCAGCACACGCAGAACCACCATTCCCTACTGCACTGTCCATAGTGTATGTCAAAACTCTGGTCACAGAGTGAAAATTCCTGG
>WUAM01000326.1:451648-466284 GCA_024336885.1 Actenoides hombroni | reverse complement strand
TGTTATCAACACTCTCCAGCTCCCAGTACTGCAGCATGAGGGCTGGATGGGGAAAAGTAGCTCAGCCAGACCCACTACAAAGAGAAATATAGCTTCTGAGTAAAACAGATTGGTTAGCACTGTTAGATTTTCCTGAGAGGAAATATGTACACAGCTTTAGTGTCTTTAAAGTTCGCCTCTCAAATCAGTGCTGAGAGATTTCCAACAATCCCAAGTATCCACAGCTCATGCTTCCTTCACAGGAGCAAATAGTGAGCAAGTCTGGAAATTGTACCACTTCATTAGGGGTATAAACCAATGTTCCTACTTGTGTTCCACTTGATTCCAGTACATAATACTAAGGAGAAACACTAATTCACACTGGTGTCTGTAACAAAAATAAATGGGTAGCTATGTGTGTATGTGTGAGACAGAGACAGAAAGACAGCAAGAGACCATTTATGTGATAGGCAATATTACACTAAAGAATTTATTATATTGGATATTTTGCTTTTGCAGACAGATACAGGTGTAAGTATCTATATGATAATATGTCACACATCAGCTAGTTTTGCCTGTTTTGTGTTTGTGGTCATGGCTTTATGCACTGATGTTTATCAAATGTTGGTGGTCAGGTATGAACTGGAAAAACAGTCTCACCATGACAGAAGAGTTGCACGAATTTTGTTCAGCTTATTGATCATCAGGCCATGTAGTAAACTGACCTTCTCTAAGTCTCTAAATACAGATAACATCTGCTAGTAGATGCAACCTTAATGAGGTTGAGTAGAGGCCAGATAAAGCTGGATATATATATAGAAATTAAATGTAGATTTCTGGGAATGAAGTAAATTAGCCTTTGGAGCAGCACGAAAAACAATGTAATGGAATTTTTTTTGCTAGAGAATGGATCAAAAGCTTCACAACATGCCATCCAGAGTATTGCAGACTTGGGGAGTTTTACCATGATTCTCAGAGTATTGAAGGTTTAGAGGCACAGCCAAGGCCCAGGGGCTAACAGCTATGTTGCAGTCTGTATTTTTATGTTTTTGTTAAGTGTTTGCCTGCACCCTTAGAACCACAACATTCTAGAAACAGGGAAGTGGAAGAAACATCAGCAGGTTATTTCCATAGGGCAGGGAAGCAGGACTGCATGCAACCTGCATGATGCATGCCAGATGTTTGCCTAATCTGTTTTTAAAAACCTCCTGTACAGGACATCTCCATGTTTCTGAAAAGCAGGCTTCAGTGCTATGCTGTACTTGTAATCAGACTATTTATCCTAATATTTCATCTGAATTTAAGTGATGAATTAGACAATTATGCCATGTACTACCCTTTGAGGCGAAGGGCAAAATTGATTTCTGCCTTCTTTAAAATATTTTTTATGTATTGGCAAAGTCTCATCCTCTTCCTTATGACTCTCATTCTTAGACTAAACAATCACAGCTCTTTTAACCTTTCTCAGAGGTTTGTGTTTTCTAGAACTCTTATCATTTTGTTGCACTTATCTTAAAATGCAGTACCCCAAACTGGTTGCACTACTTCAGCTGAGGCTGCACTAGTGCCAAATAGAGCAGAATAATTACCTCTCTTGTCTTATACTCAGCATTCCTGATAATACATCTTGGAGTGACATTTGTCTTTTCTTCAAGAGCATCACATTGTTGTGAAGAGAGGCTTGAAAATGTGACCCAAGTACTGGCTGAAGTTTCAGAATCCAAAAGGCACATAAAAAGAAGCTGGGAGGGTGGAAGGTTATGTTTTAGTTACTCACACACAATGTGTGCCTGGCTCAATATATTCAAATGTTTTGTGTTGGCAGTTCTGACTTAAAATCAATGCCTCTATAGCTGAGCCTCAGTTATTTTGCACCAAAGAGTGGGAAACCCCTAAAAAAAAAAATTTTTTTTTTTTTTCAAAGTGAGACATAAATGAGCAAACTGGAAAAAATGTTGAATCACAGAACACACTTCGATCACTTATGTGCAAAATAGTATTAGTTCTGTGAAGCATTTGAAGTTCATGAAACTTTACCGAGGAAGCCCTGGACAATGCTGAGAAACTGGGGGAATCCTTCAGGACTAGGGGGGAAAGGGAGGCATAATACACAATTTATACAGTATGCCAACTAATGCCGTGTAAACTGGAGAGATTCTAATGTAACTGTCTTTATAGGATTACCAGATGCTTTTTAATCTGTGGCCCCATTAGCCATGGTTTTCAACAAACTCTGCCTTTTTTTTTTTAATTTCCCAGGCAAAAGCATCATGCTCAATTACATCAGTCACCTCATGTACTCCTTTAACTGAGTTTAACACACTCTAGCAATGGCTTGTCACCTTAGAAAAATCAGAAAGGTCTGATTTACAGAATGTAGGATGTTAAATGCAGCCAGGACCATAAAGAGACTGACAGTCATTTACAGACTATTTACAAATATTTCTCTACAGCTGTAGATTTATAAATCCCATGTAATCCACTTTCTTTCAACGATAAGTGATGAGCAAAGAGACCCTCCTTAACTCCCCTTCCCAGACCCTGACAATCTGGGAAAATTTCTCCTTTAGGCCACTTGCCTTTTTAAAGTGTAAGTCTGATTGATTTTACAAGGGAGAAAGGAGGAGTAAGGGTGCCATTGTATTTCAGAACCTTTATCAGGAGTTTGGCCAGGAACTGTCACAGGTAATTTGCTTGTTAGCTTGATGAGAGACCTCATGAGTGTTACTGTACAGGGGCTGTATAGGATGTCTAGAGTGTCTAATGATCCACAGTCAAGAGAGAGGGCACATGTTAGGAGGAGGAGCAGGAGGACATGATATAATTTCTCCAACTCATTCCCTTTCAGTGGAGGTCAAAAGGAAGAATCTACACCTGCACCTCTCTCTGAGGTGGGAGAGTTGCTGTTCATACCAAAGTGTTGGTAATAAAGTACTATCACAAGGCTATGCAGATGAGGTAGACACTCGAAGCTAGGTGCCAGAGAATGTGCAGCAAAAGGCAGTCCCTCTCACAAAGCAAACACAGTCCAAGTAAAGACTTGGGAAGTGCCAACATACCTTACAGCTGAGGATATCAGATGCACTGAAAAGACATGTATCCCCCTAAACCATGCTGTGTGTGTCAGAGCCCAGGTCAACCCACTCCCTGTGCAGAGCTTGTGGCTAGACTGCATTGTATTGTTAAGCACTGGAAAAGGCTCCCCAGGAAGGTGGTTGAATCACCATCCCTGAATGTGTTTAAAAATCATCTGGATGTGGTGCTTGGGGACATGATTTAGTGGTAGGTTGTTACAGTTAGGGCAGTAGGGTTAGACTGAGGTTGGACTCTATGATCTTGAAGGTCTTTTCCAACCTGAGCAATTCCGTGATTCTGTGTGATTCTGTATTATCATGTAGTATTGCATAAATCGAGGTTTTGTCCTAAAAGCCAACTTTGTTTAGCTAAGAAACAACTCACAAAACCTGTGTACTGTGAATAAACATTCCCTTTCATGCTATTCTATGCCTTGTTTCACACATCATTCTCATGAACCTGACCCAAGGGAGTAAGCAGGAGCTGCCGAGTGAGGCTGGAGTTTTCTTCCACCCCTGGAGGCGCACACTGTCAGGGGACATGGTTTAGTCGTGACTTGGCACTGCTGGGTTAACAGTTGGACTTGATGATCTTAAAGGTCTCTTCTAATCAAAATGATTCTATGATATTTTTATGCTTTTCCTCAAAAACTTGTGTACACTCATCACTTTACAGTCAGAACATGGGAACAGGAATTGAAATGGGAACCCTAAGAAGTGTCTGACATAAGCTTTCTGTTTCTGTCTTTTTCCATTTTGGCTCAGAAGCAAGAAGGACCTGATCTGGGGGAACCTAAGGCAGGTCCTTGGGGTAGAATAATCTTAAATGGATTCATTTCTTTCACATGGAAATTTTGTGGGGGTTAAAAATTCAGACTTCAACTTCCCTGATGATGCTGTAATAAGAAGGTGAGGAAAATACCTCCTCTTTTCTTTTTTCTTTTCTTTTGTACTAATAAAAAGTCCTTCCTTGGTTGTCTTAGGAATCTTTACCTTATATATACTAGTATTGTCTCAAACTAGACATACATTCAGCAAAACCTTTATAAGTCATCACTTGCCTACCCACCACCTCACCCTGTACTGAACTATAATCTTAAAAAAAATTCACTTTATGTTCAAAGATTTAAAAATGTGGATGTTTTCAGAGCCAAGTGAATTTGCACCAGGTGAATTGAATTTTAGAGCAAAGTCTGAGTGATATTTTTGCTGCACGATTTTCTGTGGCAGTAATGTATTCAGTTGTCTTATGTTCTAGCAAACCTGAAAGATCAGGGCACAGAGTCAGACACAGGATCAGACACAGCCCTGCAAGTCATCTTTACAGATTGTTAGCACATTCCCTGCCAAGCATTTGACCCACACCAGCTAGATCAGACAATGTTCAATTCAAACTCCATGTAAAAAATCCATATTGAGTTCTGCCAAAATAACCTTTGAGCTGAACAGGGACTTACTGGGGTCAGACATGCTGGTTCTGTGTTTACATGAGTTAAACTGCACTGCAGAAGAGGGAGAAGATGCCTGCCGCCTCCTAACAAATGCCCTGGAGAGACTACATGTGAATCTTTCATCCTTCCAGATGGACAAAAAAACCTAGAGGAAACTGACAGAACTTCCTTAATAAGCAGACATCCATCACAGTTTTGTTTGTGTTTTGTGTGGGCTTTTTTTGGTTTGGTTCGGGTTTTTTTTGTTTTGTTTTGCTTTGTTCATTGTTTGTTTTATGGATTGATTGGGTTTTTTTGTGGTTTTTTGTTTGTTTGGTTTGGTTTGGGTTTTCTTTTTGTTTTTTTCTATTAACTGAGAGCATTTTAGGATATAGAACCTGGACTTCCACTGCTGCAGTGCTTGCTGATCAATAACCAAAAGTGTTTGTTGAATTTGCAACATGTTTATTTCTCCATTTAAAGTTATATCCTAGATCTAGGATAGTTTTCAAGTTGATTACAGCATTTGCAGGTGGACTACTGACTGCTGACTGGCCACAAAATAAAGTTTGTAACCAGTACTTCAGACAAAAAGCAGGAAGATCCATGAATTATGCTCTGAAATTTTCCCCTTGGTGTGTGTGACTTGGGTGATGCAACATGGACACCAAATGCTAGGTAATGGGGTGCCATGTCTCAGACCAGGGATGCAGGAAAGGAAGGAGGTGGGAATTAGCTTCATAGAGAGCAACTTGTGTGCCAACTTCCCTCTTGAGCAGATTGTCCTCAAACAGGACATCTGAGAAGAAGATGTACTAATAGTAATGGAAAATGCTGGCCTCTGCTGCCGAATAGCTCCACTGGCAGTGTCAGCCGGGACCATTACTGGTGGCAGTAGCTCTCAGCTATGTGCCAAGCCACAGACAGTCTTACTGCAGTTTAAGTACAATTGCTTGGGAATCCCTAACCCATGCTCCTATTATAGACCTCACAGACCTGCTCTTCTGAATTCTGGTCCCATTTTCAATCATTGTGCAGCAATAATGTCACCTCAGGCACAGTGCCTCCCTTGGAAAATTACTCAGTCACTTTAAACCTCATTTTCCCCATCATAACAATAAGGACAATTATGTACAGACCTAAGGCACATATCAACAGTATTTTGAGTGCATGCATCCTGCCTGTACCCCATCCTGACTTGTTTGTCTCTTCTACTTTTGTCTTGCAAGGTTCTGAGTGAGGACTTACATATGGCACCTCATAAAATTAGGTCCTGCCCTAGGCTCTTTGTTCTATACCAGCACAAACTTTAACTGCCCTAAATGCTGAAAGGATTAAGTGGAAGACCTCTTGGATCTTTTAGAGAGGAGTACATGGTTTTTAGAAGCCATAGGGTGTACCAGTAAATCTGATATAGTAGGGTTTTGCACTCACACAAAATAAATGTAAATGGTCACCTGTGGTGCAAGGCAGAAGAAAGCCTGCTCTGATGCCTACTTACTGCAGTCAACCTCTATGGCAGGAGTGAGTTGTAACTACCTGAGTACTACAAAACAAAGTTAATTCAAGGGAGGAAAAGTGAGCATAGACACAGTGTGTTTCAAAGAAGGCAAGTGAGCTGCTGCATTAACTCTTTTAAACAGTTTTCTGGAGGGACTCCTGAGGATGGCCCTCAAGCACAAGACTTTGAGTTTTTGCCAACTTTATTTGAGGAGGAGGGAGGGTAGGAGCAATGTTTTCTTGAGGGAAAAAAAAACCTCACCCCATTAAAGCTTTCTGTTGCCAGGGAAGTTCAGGGAAAATTCAGGAAAACTCCTTTTTATGTTCTTTATGATGTTTGCTCTGTTGCACAGAGCAAGACAGGGATGAGAAAGGCTACAGCATGATGCAGGGCTGCAAAAGCTCTGTGTGTATTTAATAGGGTGACATAAATGGTGTGTTCCTCTTTGCCCTCTGCTGAGTGCTATGGGGAAAATCTGGCCTAAATAGCAAAATGAGAAGTCATGAGAGTGGCTGCTGGCTCTTGTCAGTTGGCTGTCCCCTGGGCCAAGCCTGTGGCTCCAACGGGAAGTACACAGCGGATGTTTAATGAAAGGGCTGCAGCGGCTTATCTCCGGGTGCAGGGGACTTCTTTGTGAACTCTCTTGCTTTGAAAGATATGTGGCCCACTATGCTGGTATTGTTGGCTCTCACTTTAAGCATAGCCGCATGAGTCACATAGGAGCTGTATGCTATGTCTGCCAAAGAAAGCTTCCCCCTTTCCCTCCTGGTTAGGAATAAACTCAGCAGAAGGCCACTGAGGTCACAATATCTGTCTGCTATTGCATTTTACAGGAAGGAAGATACGTTGTCTTAAGATCAGTTTATCAGCTGACTTTCCTGTGAAGAAGACAGAGGCTATTTTCCTATGTACCAACACCCCCGTAATTCCCAAACGAACGCATTGTGTTTGCATCTCCTGTCAGCTCAGCTGTGCACATTTCTGAAACAGCCTAGTATTAAGCAAACAAATAAAAAAGCCATTATGAGACCGAACAGAATCAACATCCCTTATCAAACTGCCCGACGGGAGGGGATAAATCTCTTCCTTGAGGCTGCCTGTCATCTCACACCCTCCCTCTCAGCATCAATGCACAATTAAATCCGTTGTGGTGAAATAGACTCTGCTGATAATTGTAGAGAGAGTTACTTACAAGGATGTTGAGAGAATCAAAGAGCCAAGCAACCTTCTCTGCTTTCCAGGTGGTTTATTTTGAGCCTGCTTTTTTTGAAAAACCACAAGCATTGGGGTTTGTTGGATTTGGGGTTTTTTTGTGTTTGTGTTTTAAAGCCTCAGGTCTCTGTAGATTTTTTTTTAATCAGCTCTGCTTTTTCTGTGCAAAGGAACAAACAACATGCAGAGCTGGCTCCCTCCCCCCACCCCGGCCCTCTGCAAGGTCCCTGCTTTCATAAGGTTTTCAGCTGGGGAATGGTTGCCTGTTTCCTCTCTGTGCTCGCTGTGACAAATGCATTTCTGTGACCAGGAAACTGCAGATGTTACAGATGCACTAAGGCAGAGTTTATTAGCTAATGATTCTTAATCTCTGAAGGATTACACATATTGAATAATGCCTTTCATAGACAAACAGTTGAAGGGAATCATCCTAGCTCTAAAGTATTTACAATGGCAGCTTTAATTTATTATGTTCTCTTTTGATACATCTGTAAAGCTAAAATAACCCTTCAGTGCTCCCTGAATCTTAACAGCACTGGGTAACCTAGCAAGAAACAGCATTTGCCAGAATAAAATTGCTAGTTTTCAAATAACCTTGTTTGTTGGCTTGCAAACCTGTATTGCACAGGAAAACAGCTACTAACCATTAATAATCTTAATTATTTTTTTTTCAACATTCATCATGTTAGATTTTTTGATCTGTTTTTGTATTGCTTTGCATTTCCTCTATCTACAGAGAAAATGTTCAGCCTCTAGTGTTAAGGGTCTTCAGAATCCTCTAATAATCCAGAGACAGAAAGTAGCTGAAAACAAGGTCAGTGCAGATCCCATCCCATTTGCAAGCCAGTTGGAGTTTTGGTTTGCTGGCAGAATCAGGACTCACATCACTATTCCTGAAGCATTTTCATCACTTGTGAGGTAAATCTCTCTTACCTATATTTTCAGTGTTACAGTCTATCTGAAAATATTTCTTATCCCAATGTTAATGCCTGCATATAGATCCATGTCTGCAGTTCACGGTTACAGCTGATGAAACAATAAGCTTCATGTGCAAGCTTTGTCATGTTATCATGCGTGAAGTACTTTTATGTATTTTGGTCACCTTGCTTGTAATATAACATATGTATATTTTGAAGTATTACAGATACATCATGTTTATTCTCAGACAACGTTGCTTTCTCGAATTCTGGAAGATGAATATGTACTGGACCCTGTCAGTATCTATTCCCCACACTAGCTCAGAAACTGAACTCAGGTAATTTTTAGGAAATGTTTATGAAAACCTTTCTTGAATATCAGAGTATAGCCCTAAAACATGAAGATAACATTTTATAATATTAGGGGTACATGAATGTTCTGGCAGTACAAAAGAAGTATTTGTCTCTGTTCTGTTTATTCTAGATGATTTGGAAAAGCAATAATCATACTGAATCTAAATCAGAGTACCTAAAAGAGAATTATAACAAAGCTGGAATGGGAGGCAAAAGAAGAGGCAGAATCTTTCTGAGCTTTGTTGTTACACAAATGAAGTTTGGCTTGAACTTTTAAATTTGCCACTTGCCAGCCTACATCTAAGGAGAAACCTTGTTTGGATTTCCACAAAGAATCTCATTCTTTTTTCAATAAAAAGTCCTGGCAATAATTCTACTGGCACTAGATGAAGAGCTTGCTTATTCCACTGGTGATGTTTTCTTTTGTTGTCATGTGGTTTAATGAAAACTTCATAAAAAAAGACTCTGAAAGCTTATAGCTAAAGCTTATGTACATTTGTTCAGGTCATATTCCAAAGGATCACTTTGTATTGTACAAGTCATTGCACCAGGGAGAAACATGGTTAAAAATATCACTTTCTGCAAGCTGCAGTCTATTCAAAAGCAGGAACAAGTGAAGCAAACCGCAGGGCCTGAGGCAGACATGTGGGCAATACAACCATTTAGACTTTACAGTAATTTATTGCAACTATTTTCTTAGCAACCTTTCAGGAAAGGCCTATGAAATCCAACAGGGAGGGGGTGCTTTTGCTCTTTAAAGCCAAGAAAGTCCTAAACAGCTGTGTCTTCTTTGTATGGGGCTTTTTTCATTCACTGCAAACACTGTAAAGCAGAAATCTAGTTCTCTAATTAACTCCATGTAGCTGTCTTCCATATTGCTTAGTAATATGGATTTTTTTTTTTCTGTCAGTAGTACTGACCAAAGTTTTTTTTAATTTTGTAACTTTTTGGCAAAATGTGGTGCCGTTTTTCCAGCATGTCTGCCACTTGTCAAATTTTGTGGTGTGTCACTGCTTCTTAATATACACCTTAAAATTCAAGGCCTTTAACAGAGCATATATCTGTCTGCAGCAAAGGTTATTGTTGAATACATTCCTCAGCCTTTGGCTCACAGCTTATCACCCTCACGCTCAGAGAGGCAGATGGAGGAAATGTCCTTGCTGGGATCTGCACTGACCTTTCAACAAGGTAGCTGGGGACCCAGAGCATGCTAATAAGGCCAGAGGATGTGGTGGCTGCTGCTGGACCATTGGAGACAAAGGCCCTTGGGAAGCACCAGATTCTGACCCACTGGCCACAGTTTCTCCATGTGCTGGGGATCACCACTGTCCAGGAGAACAGCCCTGTCTCTTCACCAGCCACGCTCAGAGCACAGTCATATTTGTACAGCTTTGCCAAGCCAGCCGTACAGGTCAGGGTTGTTTCTGATGCCATGATATCTCATGTGACACACAGGGAGGGATGCTCCAAGGGACCACTGTGCTGTCTCAGCTTGCGTGCCTGTCTTTGTGTCCTAGGGAAGCCAGCCCAAGTGCACAAATTGCTGGCTAGGGACAGCCATGGAGGTACACACACACATGTTGCAGGGCATTTTTCCATGCAGAGTTTTACCTTTTATCCATTACAACTGGATTTATGGCTCCCAGGTAATAAGGCTTAATGGTACAAAGTTGGGATCTTTTCACATATAAGAAACCCTCATTTTCCTGGTATATAACAGTAGGCTAAAGCCCTTTCTGGCAGCAATACACAGAGGACGACAGAGCAGCACCAGAAATTCATTCAGCCTTACATTTGAGATTTTGACAATTTTTCTTTTACAGTAGTTCTACAAGTCCTACAAATCAGAGCTAAATGTACTTTCCACAGCCTTCCCCTCACTTATCTTTCTTATCATTCTTCTCTCTGCTCTTTCCGTCCCTGCACAAGGAACAGCTAGGAAAACATCTCAAGGAGGGGAGGTTTTTGACTTCTTTATTTTGTCATTCTTCTCTGTAAAAAGAGAGAAATAAAAAAAAAACCAAAAAACCACAACTGTATTTTTTTCACCAGTGAATGTATTCTAGTGGTTTGTTTACATCCTAAAATAAATGGATCCCTGACAGTCTCCAGATCACTACATGAGCAAATACTTATTGAATTGAACTTAAAAATCTCTAGGTCTCAGAACACATTCTGCTAAATTTAATTAGGTTTTTCAAAGCAATGGAGAAATAGGTTAGCATTAATTGCATACAGTGAAATGAAAAGCTCCCAACAGGCATTTGAGAACTCAGTGTGCTGTCAGATCCCAGAAGATTCTGCTTTCAAGACCTGTTCTTGGATCTGTTACTGCAGTCATGCATATTGGATGCCTGGTTTTAGGAGACAGTTTCCTAGTACAAATTTTTTACACTTAACAAGATCCAGACAGGAGGTGGATCTTTAAACACTATCAAGAATGTGAAACAATTAAACAGAAAATTCTTTCTAGAAGGGCTGCAGCAGCTCACATCTCAGACCTGACTAGCCTCTGTTCGGATTAGAGGAGTCCCAGGTGACAGATTTTTCTCAATCTGCCTCTTCCTCTGATGTCCTTATTGGAGACAGGACAGGATGCGACCATGTGTGTATTTGGTGACACTCAGCTTGATCCATCTCTCAACAACCCAGCACTTGCTCTGCTATGATACGCATACAACTCCTCTTTCAGGACTATGCATTCTGGTCTGCTGGGTCTCTGAACTGGGCAGATGGTATACTGAGTCTCACCAGGAAGGCAAGATGCCCTGTGCTAGTCCCTCAGCTGATATAAAAAATTAATAAAACCTCAGACTTCCACAGCTGATACTCTGTCCTACAAACAGGGTTATGCTGAAAGGCGGAAAGGGCTCTGAGACTGGGTAATGTTAATGATGATGTTCTACAGTTGTATTTGTCAGTAAATGCAGAAGCAAGACAAACAAAAAAAAGGGCAAAAAGAAAGCATAGCTCTAAATCTCGATCTTTGCTGTCTGTGTCTGCAGGAATACTCTTTCATCTCCTACATGTGTATGAGCTGTCTGAGTCATGGTAGGAAGACAAGACATCTCAAGGGCAGGTAGGAGAAGGACCTAGCAGGCAGAGGTTGGAGGAATTAGGGTGGTCTTCATGGAAAAATCTCCAATGAAAACTGGAAGAGATGGAGGATGAGAGAGCAGCTGCAGTCCACCAGGCCATTACAGCCCCTGAGAAGGAAGCATAAGGACTTTGGCTCTCTGTCTTTGGAAGTACCTATAAATTGGACCACTATTTCTACACTATATTTTGTTGAGGAGTCAGTTTTGGGGATCAGGACTTCAATGAACAGAACTACAATTACGTAATACCTATTTTGGAGATTATGTCCCAGTTCTGGAAAATCCCTGAAGTCTCATGCAAAACAGAAAATTCATCTGATGGAAGTAAAAGTGCCACCTATAAATCTGTTTGTGTGTGCATACCTATCAGTTACCAACATTACTGCTTTAATGATGTTTTCTTGTAATTTTTCTTTTCAGATAATATTTTAATTTTTACTTCAACTGAGTTCACTGATGTCTTCATGTTATGTCACTATAAATAAACACTGCAGAGTCTCAGCTGCATCTGGCAACTAATAACCCTTTGGCATGAATAATCTTATACAAAAGAGACAAGGCTTCAGGCAAAGATACTGTTTTCATTTCACCATCTCACTCACCCTTGACTTATTACTAGATTTATCACTGTTTTCAGATCTGGAGGAAACGGAGCTGTGAGAGATCTAAAAGACCATATTGTTCTGGGTGGACACCCCTTTTCATCCTACAAGTGACGTACCAAAACCTTTGAGTAGTTAAGAGTCTAAAGACTTATAGGGCATTGCACAGAGAGCATGGGGTTCAGTGTGATAGACACCTGGGAATTTTTCACAGACATCAGATACCAGTGGCTTTAGGTGGGCCCAACTGGGTTGGTCTGAGCAGCCCTGTTGTTTTTGTTAACCTTACTCCTAGAATTAGCCGACAGCCACTGGGTTAGCATAACCCTGCTGCCAATCAAGTAAAGTGGCATGGGAGTCCTGCTTTTACTGCTTACCAGCAGCCTAAACTCAGGAGCTGAGGCTGGTCACCTCTGATATTCCTGCTTTCTCAAGGACACTATTCCTACAAATATCTCTGTGATGTTTTTGCTCATTTCATTCTAAATGAATTGAGCAAAGAGGGTTTCCCCCAGGGGATCTCAGAGATGTGGGAGACATATCTGGACTTAAATTAACTTCTGGTTTGTATGTTTTAACTTATGTCCTTGATAATCCACCAGATTGCACAGACTACTGTTTTGCCTTGTGTCTAACCCTTCAATTTCTGATAAAAACAGCTTCCTAACATACTATTCTTACTTGCTTTCAAGATCTCATTGAAATCCACTGAATTCACCACTTCTACCCCGTTTACCCCAGATAATGGGTGTGCTTACTGGCTTCTTCGCTTGCCCTTTTATGTACCATTCCCTCTAACTTTCTCAATTCTGAATTCTTTCCTTCTTTTCTCTGATCTATCTCCAATTTATAAACACCTCTCAGGTGAACACAGGACTTCAAGGCCTGCCAAATCTGCATATAAAGCATTGATCTCCAGCCTTGCCTTTGTATTTATGACACAGTATGACCTAAAAACACTTGGACTATCAGTGCTACCATATTACATATAGATTGATACTGCATTTTGTATGAATACGACTCATGCCAAATATCTCCTTGCCATTTAATGTTTATATGGGATCATGAGATGACTTACATTCTTTGTTCTGCTCTCATGGGTTGCTGCACTGATGCGCTACCAGGCTCCAGGCTGACACCTGGTACCATGTAGATCCCTGCCAGGCCACAGTGCATGCCACGCTACCCAGCCCTTATTACAAACAGCAAGGGAAACTCCGCCTGATACTTTCTAAAGCCCCCTCTTAATCCCCAAATTCCAGACTTAACAATAACATTTTCATTTTTCTGGAAAGAGCAAATGTTGGCAATGCCATGGTCATCTAAAATCAGGCAGTCGTATACTCCCATCTGTGTACCCTTCCTGTGCATTTTCAACTATGCCTGATCAAGGTACAGATGAAAGGGTAGCAGACAAGGAGGCTCACTCTTGCACTTGCCCACACTGCATACAAATTCCCGTGACTTGTGTGACACAGTAACTCCCCCAACCCACCTTATTTTCTCAGGCCAGGACCTAAAACAATCATAATGGTCCTGGTTGCTCCCTTTTTCTTCGACAGACAAAGTTCAGAAAAAAGGAAATGAGGAAAGAATGCATCGATGTTCTTGTTTCTTTTTTTACTTCTTCCCCCTCAGATGTTTCTGCTACTCCCCTGACAATCTCCTGGACCCTTCATGAGTGTCACATTCAACCAGTACTTTTTACAGTTTTATTCAAATCAAATATATAAAACCAGCAAATTTTCAGGATACCTGAGCAGTTTTCTTAGGGATGGAATGATAGAATTTGCAGTATAATAGCACACAGACTTTGCAACATGGCTTGCTAAGGGCATAACCCCAAGTAGGAGAATTTCCCTTTCCACATACTAATCTAACTCTTTGCCAGCATCTTTTCTTTCTCAGCTGCAGAGAGAGTGTAGAAATGCCGCAGAACTTCATTGCAAGGAGAAAGATAATGAACAGTGACAAGTGGAAAGACAGGAGCGGAGATAAAGGCCTGAGTACTGAAATAGCAGTAACACACTCTATATCCTGTTGTGATGTATATACTTTTCTCTTTAATTCCTCCTTGGGCAGTTTGAGGATGGAAATGTTTTTCTCATAGGAAGTATTCTCAGTACTGATTTTAGGAGAAGCAGCAATATCTGTAAATGGGATAATCCTGGAGAGTAGTTAGAGGTCCTGTTGCCAGATACGAACCTGTGTTGTTAAATGCTGGCACACTCTGGGGTGAAGCATTGGTACAAGAATTACAGAATCACAGAATAGTTTCATCTGGAAGAGACCTTCAAGATCATCAAGTCCAACTTTATTCCTAGCCCCACCAAAAACCACTAAACCATGTCCTTAAGCACAACATCCAACTGCCTCTTAAACACTTCCAGGAATGGTGACTCCACCACCTCCCTGGGCAGGCCATTCCAATGCCTGACAACCCTTTCTGTAAAGAAATGCTTCCTAATA
>WUAM01000326.1:410887-425311 GCA_024336885.1 Actenoides hombroni | reverse complement strand
ATTCCATTTTTATAATTATTAATTTCATTTTCATTAAAGCTGTTCTAGTTTCCTTATCTAATCGCTAAATCTCTCTCCCTTATTCCTTTTCTCTTCCCCTTTTGGGGAGGGAGGGGATTTAACAGAGAATGTCTGTTATAGGCCTAAGGGGCTGCCCTGACCCTAAACTGTGACTCTGTCCAGATAAATACTTTCTATGTGTTCATGGTCCAAATAATACGATTTTTTTTAATTCTGAGAGTTATTTTCTTTATGATGAATAGCATACACCACAAGGCAATGTTCAGCTATGTAAAACAGACCAAAAGTACTGTCACAGATTGGCAGAGTGCTGATGCAGTCCTCAGAGGAAATTCCTCTAAGTGTTGGTACTGAACTAATCCCCACACATGAACACTTTCCCCTGAGCATAATGCAGTGATGTGTAATGCATGATGTATATTGTGATAATGAGCTGACCACATCTGTGATGCAGTGTGGCTAACCTCACTCTCTCTCCATGCTACACAGGTCTTGGGCTGCACTAGGGACTTACTGCAGGACATGCTGCCTTCCTTTCTCCTCTTAAGTGCAGCCATGTCTGAAAAAAAATCTCCACCTAGATGATAATTTGAGGCACAAAGTTAGACTTTGGTAACTTTTGCCATGTCTTCTTCTCCTGTCATAGATAACTTTTCAAATTCCTCCAGGAGTAGGCATCCCTTTGTTCTATGCACTTCTGCTTTATTCTGTGCATTTTCTACTGGACGCTGTCAAGAAGTAATTTTGCCCATAAGACTTTTTCAATCAACAAGGAGTGTCCTTGCCACACTTAGTGTCCCTGCAGTGCACAGTATGAAAGCTCATTGAGTTTTAAAGCAAGCTTCTAAGAAAGCTTTAAAGCAAAGCTGTTCGAGGGGGCTGGAGAAAGAGCCTGCATCTCTGTAAATCAGCATGCAGGTCCCAGTGTGCCTGGCCTGTGGTTGGTCCTCCTTGGGAATCCTCTTCATGTTTGAGAAACTGGTCAGTCTCCAATAGTACTGGCAACTGTGTTTCTTCGGACTTGTTTGACTTGGATTTCTACTGGTTGCTGTTTATTTTTGACTTGTCAGAAAACTATCTGTGAATAATCCTCCTTGTGAATGGAAATACCATGGGCTTTTTGCAAATATGGTTTCTGTTTCTGCATTATTTCTTGTGACAAATTTTATCAAGTGATCTCTTTCTGACTGCATACTTCACACTGCAAGATCTTCTTTTACATTTCAGGCTTAAGATGCTCCTGTGTACTGTTGTGTTTTGCCCTTGAGACAGAGCAATATGCTACATGTGGCAAGAGAGCAACTTCAGGGACTCCTACTCTGCCCAGAAGAAGCAGTACAGATATGGCATCTTATTTGTTCTAGTAGCTCTTTCACACATGCATCAAGTCCTGCCGTGTTCTTTATTTGTGCCAAACTACAAACCACAGCACTCTTTTTTCATCAGACTTTCCACAAATTTCTCCATATTCATTTTATAATCTACGCAAACCTCATCTGCTGTAAATATTGCTCAGGGCCCCTCAGGGTTGCCTGTGCAATTGCATGGATTCTGTTATCTCTTGGGTCCCCAGAAGCTGAAAAGATCAGTATTTTAACACGTTGAAACCTTTCACGTATTTTGCTTTCCATTTTCATCAATAAGGCATGTCCTTACTAATAGAAAGGTAAGAATTCATAGTGGACTTACAAGCTCAAGCTTTCTCAAATATAAAATTACAAATCCATATATACAATTTATATACAAATTATATAGGTATGTATCATATAGTATACAACACATTAATATATATTCTTTATATGTGACTGTAAATAAATAATGCAGAACAGTGGAACTATTCCAAGAAAAAAGAGTTCCTCCTTTGTCTCTCAGGAATGAAAGGCAGAAGCAGTGCTTTGCCTGACTTGTTTATGTTCCCTGCCTGATAGAGACTGAGATATGGCAGCTGCAAAGGGGTTCATAGCACCTTGTGTTGCTGTACCTGAGAAGAGAGCATTTTTCAGAGGCCATTAGCAATTACAGATCATGATATGGCAGCCTGATGGTGAGTGATTTCAAGTTCTCAAGGCCCTAAAGCAAAACTTTATGGAAGAGGCTGACAAGCGGCTGTTCTTTGAAATTTGCTGCACAGTGCCATTCTGCTTCTCTGAGATTAAACGAGCAATTTGGAAGCTAGATGTCTGATCTATGTTAACTGCCTCGGTCTTCTCTGTAACAGATAGATACCTCTGAAAACATGGAATTGAAAATGGCCACCATGAAAATGGCTAAAATATGGGTACACAAATCCTGTCTGAGCCCTTGTGCTTTTTTTACCATCTCTTAATGGGGTTTCTATGTTTTCCACATTTATCTGTCTCTGTCTCTGTAACTCTTTACTTTGATGGTGATGGAGCACTCGAACAGGCTGTCCAGAGTTTCTGGAGTCTTCTTCTCTGGAGACTTTCAAAACCCACCTGGATGCGATCCTGTGCAACCTGCTTTGGCAGTGGGGTTGGACTAGATGATCTCCAGAGATCTTTTCCAATCCCCATCATTCTGTGATTTTCTTATTCTGTGAATTCTTCTCTTCCTTGATTTTGCTCTTTCTTGTCTGTGTTCCTCCTGATACTTCCTGTTCCTCTTTCTTCATGCAATTGCCTTATCTCCCTTATCTCCAAACCATCACTTTGGCTAGCTGTGCTCTTTGCCACTAAAACACATATCAGATACCTGCTCCTGGCAGGCACCACTGAAGCTCCACTACAGCTTTTCTTCTCTGTACATAGCTGCATAGGTTTCTCACTCTATCCATGGGCTATTCAAAGATAAATTGCACACCATACAAGCCCTGAGAGTAATAGGAAAAATGGAGCAGTATGACCAATATTTTTTAAGTTCTGCAATATTGCTGATATTTTTGCATCAAAGAGACAAACGCTATCAGCAAGCATCCTCTGCCAGAGCTCAGAAGAGACTCAAAAACATCCCAAAATCTCATGAAATGAAGATATGCTGCCGCATATATCTATCTGCAAGGAATGGAAAGCACATAAAACCTGTAGCCTCTCACCTCAGGGAAAGGAGCAAGGTACACAAGCCTCCCATGTAACTCAGGCATTATACAAACTGTTGAGGCATTGTCATGATTTGAGCCCAGCCAGCTAGCAACAAAGCACCACGAAGCTGCTTGCTCGCTTCTACCCACTTCTGGTGGGAAGAAAGGACAAGGAGAAAATACAATGAAAGGCTCAAGAATTGAGATAAAGGAATCACCAATTATGGCCACAGGGAAAAGACAGACTTGATTGGGGAAACAAAAATTAGTTTAACCTGAACAAAGCTACCACGAATTTACCAGTTGAATAAAAGTAGGACAGTGATAAACACAACTGGATCTTAAATACATCCTCCCTCCACCTCTCCCTTCTTCCCAGGCCCAGGTCTTCTACCTTCTCACTCTCAGTGGTGCAGTGGGGCAGGGAATGGGGATTGCAGTCAGTTCCAGTCCACTCCATGTTGTTTCTGTTGCTTCTTCCTCCTCAGGGGCAGAACTCCTTACACTTCTCCCCTGTGGCAAAGTGGCATCCCTCCTACGGGAGACAGTCCTCAACGAACTTCTCCCACAAGCTTGGGTCCCTTCCTCAGGCTGTAGTCCTCCCAACAATGGACTGCTCCAGTACAGGCTTTCCTCAGAGTCATGGCCTTCTTTGAGATCAGTGTCCTGCTCCAGTGTGGGATCCTCCATGGGCTGCAGATGGGATTCTGCTCCACCATTGATCTCCAAGGCGCTTCAAGGGCTCAGCATGCCATCTCACCATGGGCCAAAGGGGAATGGCATCTCTAGTATGCCTTGTCGGCTCCATTCTCACTGACCTCAGTGTCCACATTTGCCTTCTTCATGTCCCACTCCTCTCAACACAAAACAGCTCCCAAAACAAAGGAACCTGCCCAACAGGTTTTTCCTCTCTTAAATGTTATTGCAGAGGTGTGGATTGGCTTGGCCATAGGCAGGTCTGACTTGGAGCTGGTGGAGCTTCTTAAATATTATTACTGAAAACCACACCAATTGCATGCGACCCCCATCCCCAAAACCTTGCCAAACACAAACCCAACATATGCACAAACATTTTTCATGTGAGACAGTATCAGAGTCCTGGGAGTGCAAGTCACAGTAGAACCTCTCCCCATAAACCCTTGCTTGCCAATATCTGCTAGTTAACTGTGCTCATGCTATGTGTAAATCCCTGGATTAGTGAGTAACAAATGGCCTTTTTCCTGATTACCAAGGGGAGGGAATATACAGTAAAGTAAGAAAACGGAAAGCCTGTGCTGGAGGAGGAGTGACTGCAGTTCCTGCAGTGGTGATCAAATGATAGATAGAGTCCATACACCAGTAACAGCTGGGATAATGTTGGTATATAGGACTTCTTTCAGTTTGCAGGCCCCTTATGCTCTGTAGTGTCACTGTACACCTGCACAAAAAGTAGACTTAGGAGAACTGAAAATAACTGAGATTGATCCTCACCATTTGAAATTAGTAACTCTCCATGTCAGGTCCAAACAGCTTCAGGGAGTGAAATCTGTGACACCTCATATACCATTGCTGCATATGTAACCCCTGGAAAAAAAAAAAAAGCATCAGGGCAAGAGGAGAGTGCTTTTTCTGGGAAAGCTCCTGGCTTCTGGGAGTAAAGCACAAGGAGAATTCACAAGAAACTTGGTTGGAGATGGAATCTTCTGTTGAAATCAAATACAGGTCAGTTTCTGTTTAAACAAAATTTATAGTCTGCAAACAGTCACAGTGGCAAGTTAATCTTTGTGTTTTGTTACTACCCAATCCCCCGAAGAAGCCTTGACTTCTCTTGTGGTATACGTGGCACATGGACATGACAAGACTAATAAAATCTAAACACAAATAGAAGATAAGATGAGAAAAGGGGGCAAAAAAGAGACTAGAAGGTTTTCAACAGGTTGTTGAGATACAGTGCAACCAAGCATATGCCTCGGTGCATTTAACATCCAATCCAGTGTCTGTCCCCATTAGCACAGGGAACTCCTGAACCATGCCACATTCTCCTTGAAAAAGAGCCGAACTCCTGTAGCAATCCCCAAAAAAGCTGGATAAAATAAATATATGCCTCTATAAAATCTATATTTGTATGTTATATGAAAAGGCCAATCTGAGTGCCCTTTTAGGAAGTTCAGATATACCAAGGTGATTGTCTTGCTCTCAGGTCTTTTTGGGTATTCTTCCTGGGATTCATTAGAAAGCCGTTAAGTGGCCAAAGTTGTTCAGTGGGAACAATGGAAGTGTTCTTGTTGCCAGTTTCTGAATTCAAGCAAAGCAACCAGGGTACAAACTTCTGCCACTGAGACAATTCAAGAAAACAGTCTTTTTGTCATCTGAATTGCTTTTAAAGACAAACCTACATATTTTTAAAACTAGCTCAGACTGATCACCCCTAACATGGGTCCAATCCAAAATAAGAATCTGAGAAATACTGATGCAAACATCTGTGCATCAAAGACCCTATATAGATAAGAGACTGCATCTTATGTGGAAATGATCACAGTGAGAGGACACCCCATCTTCATTTCATAATTATCTGTCTTCAGTATAGGACATTTTTATATGCTATCTTTCTTACTTGTTATTCCATTACAAATCAAGAAGCAAAAAACTTTGTCTGATCTTACAGAATCACAGAATTTTCAGGGTTGGAAAGGACCTCAAAAAATCATACAGTCCAACCCCACTGCCATAGCAGGACCACCTAGAGTAGGACACACAGGAATGCATTCAGGTGGGTTTTAAATGTCTCCAGATAAGAAGACTCCATAATCCCTCTGGGCAGCCTGTTTCAGCATTCTGTGACCATCACAGTGAAAAAAGTCTCTCCTTACGTTTACATGGAACCTCCTGTGTTCCAGCTTGCACCTGTTGCCCCTTGTCCTATCGTTGGACATCACTGAGAAGAACCTGGCTTCATCCTTCTGACACTCACCTTTTACATATTTATAAACATTAATGAGGTCAGCCCTCAGTCTCCTCTTCTCCAAGCTAAAGAGACCCAGCTCTTTCAACCTTTCCTCATAAGGGAGATGTTACTATTCTTCTTCTGCATCAATGAGCTCTAAAAAAATCCCTCCTCTTTTTTCAAACTGTAAAGTTAAAAACTAAAATAAAATTAATTGAGATTAAATTTTTATGAAGTAGATCAATGTATGCAAATTTTCCTGTTGAGACTTACATTTACAAATGGAAAAGAGAGCTAGTTCTAGCTGTTCTCAAGAGCAAAACTTTCAAGTTATCTTACTCATCTAACTTCCCAGTTGGTTTATGTTGCAAAATAATAGCTAAATACTGTAAAAGAAGCAAGAAAAAATTGCCTCTGTGACCACATACAATACTTTTAGAGAAATGTAAACACAAAGGGAAGAAATATCGGAAGTCTGCACAGGAAATGTTTGTTTAAAATAGTGTTCAGCTTCTTCTTTGCTTGCAGAATTTGGATATTGCCATGTTCCCTATGTTCCCTCAGGCAAGAGGCTGCATGTTTGCAGATGAGACTGACCCCAGTGAGCACAAGTTCCACCGGTGGGAGACCAGGGTACAGGTAGGGTGTAAGACTGCCACACTGATATAAAAAGAAACAAAGGACCCACATTTGTCTTATCTACAGAGGAAAAAGTAGACCAACAGTCATTATTAACCATCACATAAAATAGAACTTTCTAGTCTGTCAGCAGAACTAAATAGACCAGTCCCACACCACTGGCTAGTTTTGCTCTTAACTTGACATGTATTGCTATCCTGTATTGCCATCCATTTTGAGTCTTGACCAGTCCATTCAGGGCTTTGAAGGCGTTCTCATAGAAAAAATCAATAGCTGTTTGCCTAACACCATTCTTACCCCTGTTGCTGTATTCTAATTCCATGAAATTAAGTTTCTTTATTATTGTTTATGATGTTTCTGGTGCGGTAGCATTTAGACAAATCTTTTAAAGAAAGAGTCCTGTGTGAAAACAAAACCAAACCCAAACAGAACAAACTACAACAAACAAACAAAACACCAATACAAAACAAAACAGAAGACTCATTTTCTTTCGCATTTTCTACTTCTACTTGTTCCAAGCTGGATTATCCGTAAACACCCTTCACCCACATACTGCACAGTACTAGCTGCTTGTTTTTCGCACAGGTAATAGTGTGTTTCTTGCATAGAATAGGTCACCCCGTGAACGTTAAGGGCTTTGGTAATGTTCCATCTCTGTAGGCCTACTTCCAGCTCTTTCAGCTTGTTGTAATTGGCCCTGCCATGAAAATCCAGTCTGGCCAAGTGCATTGATGTACAGGAATTGACAGATACTTTAATGCATATCATTAAAATGGGTACTGTAGATTCAAAGCAAGTAACTTCAAGAGCTTTACAACGCAGGGTGCATATTGAGATCCATGCCCCATATAGGACAGCAGATGTACAGAGACATGTAGAGAAATAATCTGACCATTGAAATGAGACCCAGAGCCAGGAACAAACCTTCACTTTCTAAACTCCAATCCAGTGCACTCTGCAGGGAACCAGGCACTTCTTTACATTAAATGGCCCTAAAATGTCCTCAAAACTGTAATATTTCTCATACTGCCCAGGGAAAATGAGCTCCCGAATGAATGGCTGGTTTATGTCTTACTGCTCATTGTGTGTGGCTCTGTGGTACAGAGGTGTCCACAGCACAGTGTCCAATTGCTGCTTTGATGATAGACTTATTCATTCCCTGTTGTGGTGTTCACAACATCACCTAGATGCACAAGTATTAAGTTATTCACTCTTAACACATTATGAGAAAGTGGTTGATCTCATTCTCATGGTTGGGGCACTGAGGGCCTGGTGAGGTAAGCTGGGGTCAGTAGCATGCAGACATGGTGGCAGTTCCCACTGCCTTTAGCTGCCGTAGTGTCTGCCATGGTCTTCTGTAAATCAGACCCAGATGCCTCAGGAAACAGAAACCAGAGAAGGAGAAGCCAACAGAGAGTTGCCACCTGTTTTAAGTGATTATGCTAGCAATTAAAATGCTGTGGCATGAGCAGGGACAGAATCTAGTTCTCCAGGGCAATGTTCAAATCACCCTCGCCACAAGGCCACCTCCTTTCTCCTGTCCTGCTTGTTGAAAGCTTTCAGGAGAAGTGCTGGTGGGTCTTTCTGGGACCATGAGCCCTTTTGGCTCAATCTCACTATAGGTTTCTTTGCCCACTGGCTATCTCCAGTCATGAAGGATGACACTAGGGCTCCTTTCCTTCTTTCACATCCAGCACTGCCATGCCCTTCATGTCTGACTTTTTTATAGATAACTTCTCCAAACTCATCTTCCCCTTTCCATAAACCTCCTAAGATGGAAGGCCTTTATTTCTGGACAGTTACCGGCTTGGCCCCAGTGTAGAGTGGCAATAAATGCAGTCTTTCCAAGATCCTACCCATGGCAGTCATTGTAATTAGCACTACTCAACCACTACCCATCATCTGCACTAAACGATGGAGGGACTACACTACAACTAAGTAGTGCTCATATACTGTCATAATACACATGAAGGGGGCTGGATTACAGTTTTTCCTGTTTCTTGGCATTTCAGTGTCTGACTTTGAAACTTTAGCAACTTCAGCAGACTTTTTACTGTAATGCATGCACTTACTGAGGTTTTATGAGCTATGTATAGGAATTTGAAATCTTTTATCCATCAGAATAGATGCAAGGAGTTCTGGTTAAACTGTGATCCCTGGCAGGAGCCCTGCCAAAGCCGGTGAGTGGTAGCCCTTCTAAAGCCACCTGTGCTTTGAAAATAATCAGCCAGACTATGTATATTGATCACCTGTCACTCCGGTAGTTAGACAGTCAGAAGGGTTTTGTCTGAGGTGATCTTGCCTAACCATGTTCTTCTGCTGCCTTTAAATGCTGCACTTTCTGCTTCATTCTTAATATTGCTATCACAGCATCGCTGGGATTCGGCAGAGATTAGGGTTTCATTGTGCATGGAGCTGCTCTGCCACTGAGAAGAAGTGAGTGTCGGTCACTAAGCACTTAAATCTAAATTGACTGGACAGACAAAGGGGTGCAGAAAGGGTGTACTGCTGATTCTCTTCAGCAGCAGAAGAAAGAAATATGAGCACAGACGCTAACATAAAATCACACTGGAGGTCTATGTTGGAAACAGATTTGTATTCCCAGCCTTCCTCTCACGATTTTACCATGAGACCATCCTTTTGTTGCTTGCTCTCAGTTTAGAAATGATACCTTGGGGAAGTCTTTTTTTCTGTTCCAAAAAAATACAGTTGTGATTTAACACTGAGTTTTGAAAGCAAGATTGCACAGCTGTCCTATTAAAACACACTTCTTGCATGCTTGTACCCAGTCACCTTTTATATAAACTGTGCACAACTTTCAAACATGAAGAGCTCCACTGCTGCATCTGCAGAGACCTCTGCAGAGATCAGGCTAACCCAGAGACAGTGCTCTGATTAGTGTGATTGCCTAGAGGCCTCCACCAACCTACATGGAACAGGCCACAGAAGGGGTTGGTTTTTTCCTCTCTAAATAGCAGTTTGAACTCAATAGAACCAAAATAATTAGGTTGGAAGTAACTACTGGTAAAGAAGTATCTTTTTCATTTAGAACAGCAAAATTTAAAGGGAAAGTTCATAAAATGGTATTTAGTGCATTTTTTTGAAAATATACTAACCCTTCTCCCTTTCCCACATAAAAGTTATCTTCAAAAAGCCATGATACTCCTCCCAAACAGTGAAGTACATATATTCATTAGTGGGACTATAGCACAGCTGTGGGCTGTACTCTATTTTGTGAACTGAAACTCAAACCTGGTCCCTCGCTTTCACAAATATGTTACCAAGTGGCTTGAAATGTCATTAAGAGATTCACATTTGAACACACTAAAACTTTACTGTCTTTGATGACCAGGATGTAAAAGGATTATCATACTATGTATGCACTGGCAGCTCCTGGGATTTTATCATCAGTCCCATTGCACATCATCATTTTTTTTCTGAAAATCTCTAATGCCAAATCTTGTAAATAGACAAAATTTTCAGCTTTCACTACAAAAAAACCCTAATTTCTTCCTTACTGAAGTGAGGGGGGAAAAAGGCAGAAAACATTTCCTCATTTGCTTTTAATGGTATTTTCAGTGTATCTACAAAAATCACATAGCCTTGAGTTTTCTTTTTAAGAAGAGTTTTGAGTTTTCTTCTAAAGACAATCTGCTGTTGTATTGAAAACCAACTTTTGGGTTTAAACTGTCTATGGTTAGCATCTCTGCAAACCATTTGTGCTACAAGTGCACAAAAACAATGGCAAAACAGGACAACCTGGAGAAAACAGTCAGCTTTCCCCAGTCAGTGCCCTTAGAAGACGCAATTCTTGTCAGTCTTGTGTTTCTATAGGTCTCAAAGTGGCAGCACATTTGAACCATGTGACTTGACTTAGGGATGGATTCCTTTTCACAGCTAGCAAGTTATGGTACTTTTGGGCTGAGCTCACATGCACCCTTCCTCCCTCCTCCTGCCCAGTGAGTCAGGTACACGGGGAAGCATGAATTATTTTCAGAGTTCACTGGGGGCTAAGAAGTCTAAGGACCACTGCATTGAAGACATTCATGGTCATTCATTGATCTGATCCATATGGTGTTCTGTGTCCAGGGTCAGGAAGCATGGCCTGATTTCCTTCTGCTTTCCACTTACCACAGACAGAAATAAGCTCTGCATTACGCACTTTTCATTTGGCTTCTTCTTAGCTTTCCCCAGAGGAGCTCATAAAAAACATTACCATGTTCTTTTAGGGAATGATTGTCACCTTTAAGTCTTTCACTGGTGGTAGCAGGTTGCTTTTGAATGAGCCATCCTAACTTTGACAGGTCAAAATCCTCATTGTTCACATTCCTTGTTCTCATTGATGGAGTTTGGAAAGGTTATGCCCAAGAGTATTGTGCATGTACATGTGCACTGTCTACTTAACAACAACTTGTAAAACACGATTTTACAATTTAAGTGTGTTATATGATTAAGGCAAGTCAGGTTATGGTCCTGTGTGCTGTTTCTGTGCTGTTCTACTCATCAACTCTTACATTTATATGAGAATATGATACCACAAGTATGTAATTTTCAAACTTAAAGTATTTCCTTGGATTGGTGACCAAACTAATTTTTATGACATGTCATTTCAGTAAGGACTTTGCTTTATTTCACATAAGGTTTTCCCATAGATAATGGTTGTTAGTTGGCCGAGTTGAAATCTGACAGGATTAAGGAAATCTAAACTGACAGCTGGTTTTGTGCAAGGAAGCATAATGTGGCTGTTGTTGTAAGAGGCAATGTAGGATGTTTGTGCACAAATGCATGACAAGAGGGCTTGCTCTTATCTGTATATGTAAGTGCAGCTTAGCAGTTAAAGCAGCACATCAGGACTAAACGCCTTGCAGAGAAAACTTCATGTGACTTTTTCATCACGCACAGTTTGTGGCTGTGAAAACGATCATGTTTTTACTTTCACTGTAGTTGTCAGGAACAGATGTTTGAATTCTGGTCAAAATAGAAAGGACCAATGTTGCTGAATATCTTAAAGAGAAGCCAAGTCAGCTCACCACCAAAGAGTGAGGATCCATAGCTAGAAGAACAGATTGACTCTCCAGGTAACAACTCAGCTCACAGGCATTCATGACTGATACAGCAGAAACAGTGTTTCCTATCAGAAATAGCACCTTGGATGCTCATGTTTCATATCCCTGCTCCTAAGTTTTACTTTTTCCACGCAAACTGCCCAGCAACTGCTAAGCACAGACATTTGAAAACAAATGCAATTTCCATGAGGCTGTGCTGCTCAGCACTCAGAGGCACCACTGCCATTTCTGCTGAATTCAACAGGCACTGAGGCAGCTACTGGTGCTGACGGTGCCTATCTGGAAACACAAAGCATTTCTTGAGGGTTTTTCGGTCAAGAGAGATTTTACCATATCAACTGAGCTCATAGCAGAAAAATCTTAGAAATTGCTACAGTCCATTTTGCACAGTTTTTACATTACTGCAACTCTGAAGAATACCCCAAATTAATATTTAATTTTCATCAGCTATGCTGATGAATACCACAAAGTAATATTTAATATCCATCAGTGTCAGTGAGGACATAGCTGAGCCCAGGATTTACAAAGTGCTCAGCACAATGCTAATGATGTTTTTGTGATACGATTGAGGCATAAATGTACTCACACTGGATGGACACTTGCCAGTATTGGCTAAAATAAAAATGGGAAAAGTGTTCACAAGAGATAAAAGCAGATAGACAGGATAAAGGTGTGATGGTGATATACACTGAAAGCACAAAAGCTGGTGAATGGCATAAAACTTGATGCTGCAGAGCAGGGCAGACGGGCAGATAAAGCATCAGATGTTCCTTTGCCCATGAATGCTGCATTTTGCCCTTACTCTGGCACATGGAGTACGCAGCTACCTGGCTGCTTGAGCAAGTCTGAAGAAAGACATCCAGAGCATTCAGGACAGACTGAAGCCCAAGGTGGCTTTAGGGGTGTAATTTGGAATTCTGCAGCTCCCAAGCCATAGGGCAGACTGCCCTGAACAAAGCCATTCCTGAGCATGGACTAGTTACACTGGGCTTGTGCAAATGAAGGACAGAGAGCTAGTGTCATGAAATGTGAGATTGCCCTTTCTGAGCAAATAAGATAGAAGATACTGCTGCAGTTCCATGCAGGAAGACCCCAACACACCCTTATAAACCAAAGTTAGAAGTGCCCAGAGAGCTGCTGTCCCAGGAGACTTAATTGCAGGACTTCCACCTTTGGCCATCTTGAGGAAATGGTTTGCCTTCAGGATGGGAACATGGTGGGAAATGCCTCCTGCCTTGTCCTGCCACCTCAGCGTGGAGGTGGCTTTAATTACTGCCAGCCATAGCCTGCAACAAGATCCTTTCTGTTGGTGCATAACAAACTTTGGCTATGAGGTTTGTGTTTTACACTGCTATTTGGGATAAAGATGTAACACTGATTACTTTCACATTAACTAGCAAAGACTTAGCAGTAAAAAAGATTTGAATAAACAAGAAAAAATGTCCAAAAAACAAGAGACAAATCTGTTTGATATAAACCTTTTAGTATCATGGAGGTCCCTCAGAGTCATATTTTATTCCTTAGTAGTTTATGGATCCCTTATCTAGAATACAATATACTTCTTGTGTTGAGCTTGCTGGAAAACAAGTTCTGGTCTTTTCCTGTGGAAATAAATATTCTCCTCCCAAACTGCTGCATTTCTATGTTAAAGTAACCTGTTCACTTCTATTAAGTCAACATCTGACTACAATTAATCCAGCTGTTTCACATACATTTAAAGAAACCCAAACAGTTTATGGTTTTTTTTCTTACTAATTTCGATAGTAAAATGTACATGGATTAATAACACATGAATATGTTCTGTTCACTGGAGAGGCAACACAGCAATCTCTGACCTTACCATTTAACTCTGAATGCAGAAAGCGTGCTAAAAGCTTGTTTAAATGATACAACTGCTAAAGAAGTGTAATTGTATTTTTAAGCCAAAATCTTACTGATATTTTCACAACTAAGACTTTGCAAAGCATTTCTGAGCATGGGCCACTGAAGTAAAGAAGTCTTCCAGACTTGCCACAAACATAAACAAGTGCCAGGAATTCACGTAGAAGCTGGAAGGACCCATAATCCAATTTCATTTCTTCAATAAACAGGCTGTGTCACAACCAGGGTATAATTTTAGGGATGCAGCCATTATCTGTTCTACGGGTCTGAATGAACATAATTTAAAGAGAAAATGACAGTTCACTGAAACGGATTGAATCCACATATTCTCTTATTTCCTGCTCATCATGTTCACATTCAGGGGTTCTCACCCACATTTCGTCTGGGAACAGAGATGCACCCAGGGCTCATGTGGTACCCAGAGGCCCATGCTGGGCCACCACATTGGGTGTCCCAGCACCTGGCTGCCCCTCAAGGCCTTGTGGAGTCCAGCAGGTGCTAGTTGCTCATCAACTTTGGAGCTGCCCAGTGATGTTTCCTGCCCATCCCTGGCAGATACAGACATTTTGAAAACTGTCTGCTTTCCTCTTGCATCCCTTGATTTGCTGTTCCAATAGGCAAATACTTCTGACTTTACAAACATCCATTATCTTCTAGTTTCTCTGGATTCACCTTGGAATTAGGCTAAATTTGCCTCTTTACTTGGTTAGAGATTACACACAGAATTACACAGAATTATCATTGAGGCTGAAATAGACCTTTGAGATCATCAAGTCCAGCCTAAGACCTAACACCACAACACCTAGCTAGACCATGTCACTAAGTGCCACATCCAATCTTTCCTTAAACACCACGAG
>WUAM01000326.1:360317-383799 GCA_024336885.1 Actenoides hombroni | reverse complement strand
GGTAATGGTCGCAAGGTGAAACACAGGAAGTTCCACCTCAAAATCAGGAAAAACTTCTTCACTGTGAGAGTGACAGAACACTGGAACAGGCTGCCTAGGGAGGCTGTGGAGTATCCTTGTTCAGAGACTTTCAAGACCCACCTGGATCTGTTCCTGTGTGGCCTGTGTAGGTGTTCCTGCATTGGCAGGGCGGTTGAACTCGATGATCTCCAGAGGTCCCCTCCAAACCCCACCATTCTATGATTCTATGATACTCAACACAAAGCACAATGGCAGTCAGTCCTTCACCCAGAGCCCTGAGGGTCTGTGCAATTCTGCTGTGGCTCTTTCTGTGATTCCTATAGCTTGGGACAGACTCAGAGAAAGAGATTTACATTGCTTCTTTTCAATGTGCTCAAAGCTAAGAAATCTTCTCCAGCCCTTAACCAACAAATGTGTGCTGAAGCCTGCTGATACCCACTGGAACATTCACCAGCCCCAGTCACGATTAGCCCAAAAGCTGAATCACAGACCAATTCTGGCCAGTGCAACCCTTTACCAGGCACCACACAGGATATTAATCTTGTAGCCATACATATGTAATATGGGTCCATCTGCTGTACAAGTTTAGCCTACTAGTTGCCTCAGGACACTTGGTTTACCAGGAAATCTTGTCCAGAATATGGATATTTTGACCTGATGGTTAAGATACTGGAGAGGAGCATGACCTAAGGATGCTGGTGCTCAGCCAGCAGAACACAATCAATTTGTCTTGCTGTCACATGGGCAAGATGAAAATGTGGTCAGAGAACATCAAGAAAGCAAAAAGTCTGCAGCACCTGGGGGATGGAAGCTAGGACAAGTAGATGGCCTGTCTGTCCTGCCACTGACTCCCAGGCCTGGTCCCTGTCTCCTGCTCTCCCCTGGTTCTGGTCGCAGCTCCTAGTTGACTTCCAGCCATGTTCCAAGCCTGTCTGCTCCCTTAACCATCCCAATCTGCTATTACTAGTGCTTTCACTGGCCAAAGACCTAAAGCCTGGCTCCCAACCATACTGCTGCTGTCTTGCCTTGTGGTCTGCCCTTCTTTCCTCAGCTCCATTTGTTAGGCTCCTTTGCCAGGGCAGCAGTGGAGGCAGAGGGCTCCCTGACCTGTATGCAGCTTTGTGGGGGCTGTGCTGGGCAACAAGGGGGGATTGCTCCCAGCCAGCATCTCCAGGGCATCATGGGCAGCCTGGCAGACAGGGTGTGACAGGGAGAGCTCCGTGTGTGCAGCAGAGCAGACACTGCAGCCAAGAGGCAAAATGCCAAACTTCAGCAGTGGCAGGAGGAAAGGGACTTCCTCAGCATGGAAGAGGACAGAACAGCCTCCAGAAAAACATCACTAAACCAAAATCAAGCCTGGGGTGGGTGTTTCATCCCATTTTCCCCTACTTTGTTTCTGAGACATTGTCTTCTCTAATTAAATCTGTTAGTTGTCCTACCAAGCTGACCTTATTCTAGGGGTTTTAACAAGGGCCATAAATCCTATGACACACTAAGAAAATTATACAAATGTTTTTGAAATAACTCTAGCACCTGAGGGAGTCGGCTAAACAGAAAACAAAAAACTGTTCATGAAGTTTAGTTTTTGCTGGATGTTTTTCACAAGTGAAAAGACATCTGAACACACCTTTCAGAGGAAAAGCCTTTCCCTTGCTTTGGTTGTTAACTGCAACCATTGTGCACAGGGCCTGCTGGCATCTAGACTGAGCTTATTTTGAGTTCCTCTGGCCCAAAAACCTTCTGGATGTTGGTAAGAACCCTGGAAGCTCCACATGTGCAGCCTCATGCCCACCATATTGCTTGCCCCTCTGATGAGTGTGTATGTTTTGGAAGACAGTACATAAAGTGAAAACTGTCCTAATACAAATGATTTAACTTAGTAGTAGAAAAATTACTTGCAAGCAGCTAGCTATTCAACACCAGGAGTTCTCTATCCTCACCCAGTATAAACAACAACTAATTCTAAGCTTTATACAGTCACTCAATTCATTATTAAATCACAAAAAAAAAAATTTAAATCTAAAATTTTCATATTAAACACAGGACACAAATCACTCTCCAGTGCATCTGGCTCCATTTCAAAAGTGTAACTGCTAGATTAGTGCCTGTATTGTTTCTCTGGTGTTCGTCTGGGTGACCAGACTAAAATTTTCCTTTTGCCATTTTACTTCATTTATTAATAAGTGTGCAGTAATGGTTCCTGCTTTGGATGAATTGAGCTGAGCAAAACATTTCCTACCTGCCAAGAGAATGAATGCCCTAGCTGCCAGTGCTTGTGCCCCAGTATGTGTGTGCATGATAAATGTGCATGTACACACACATATATACATGCTGTATGCACACATTGTGTGTGTTAGAAGGGAAGAAGCAGGACAAACACTCAATTACATATGTAGATCTTTGCACAGAGTGAGCGAGCAAAGGAATGCTGAGCAACAGCCATGTGGCCAACACACAGCCAAGGACCTGGATAAGGAGTTCAAGGCTCTGCTCTCTGCTCTTGCCCTGTTGTAAAAATACAGAAACAATCCATGCACTAGGCCCAGGTTTGTTCTTACTAAGTGCTCCAGTCACCAGGCTATGGGGTTATCCCTTCTTTGACCCAGTCAGTCTTTAAAGATGTCCTTCAGAAGTTAGCGTGAGAGCAGTCTTCAGACAGTGTTTCAGGGTATCCTCCTCAGAGACAGTCTGTGTGTCTTTTAGTGGCATAGGGCAGAGAGCATTAAAATGTTATCCTTCACATGTCTAGTACTGCTTTTAGCCACTGTACAACTGTATCAAAGGAACATGTCATTTCATAGCTCCTCCTCTACTTTTATTTTAAATAAAAGCACATTCTGCTACTGTGCTTAGGTAGAGGCTGATCTATGGATATGCATTACATGTGCTCTGAAGCTACTTTCCAGTAACAGCACATGAACTCCTTGTTTGTGCAACACAAAGGCATGTTAGTGGCATACAGGGATTAAACTGTTTAGACTCCCTGCGACTGAGATGTTTTGAGACTGCTGCAGAATGGCAACATGAGATTCCCTGGGAACATAAGATTTTCCATCTTGAACTTAAGTCCCCTACAGATTTAGGCAGCTATTGAGGCAAGGCTTTTGAAGCTCACAAATCTCAGGTGCATAACGCCCAGCAGTATATACAGTTTTGTGAATATCGCCTTACCAACTACCTGCCTCAATCATCAGTAAGAAGGTCCATGACATACAGGTATAAAAAGCAGGACTTGGCAAAGACTTAGCATAAATAAGGACACCAAAAAAATCTTCAAGTGAAAATACAGTAGAAGAGAAAATAGATTTTTTGAAATCAAAACAAATCCCTTGTTTTCTTCTTTCTGCTTTCTAAGAAGAACTGAAAGTGTTGCAACAACTGTCATAATGAAGGCTGTTACCACTGGTGTATTCAGCATCAGAAATCAATGAAACTATCCTTAAAGCCTGCCATGAACTATCCAGAGCCACAAGCTGCAGAAAAGGCTAAAGGCTGGCTTCCTGGAGAAGGACCTTTGTCTTTACAAGTAAACCTGCTGTTTTTCAGTACTTGGATATGTTACGGATATAGCACACACAGAGCATGCTTATATATGAAAGACTGCTTTTGAACAGGAAGCTTCCCCACCATAGGAAGCATCTGAAATTAAGGCTGTGTTGCAGCCTAAATAATTATGACTTACAAGAGTACACACAAGAAGCAAACACAAAGCTTTTTGCAAGTAGGATAGAAGAAACCTAGAGCTCCACAATCAGTCAAGTGGGAAAAACTACAGGTCCTAAACGTCTGAAAAGATCTCAGTCATTTGGCAGCTATGAATTTTGATCAAATAAGTGTGGTTCTAGACTACACAGGAAACTGACTTTTTTTTGCCAAAGAGGGTACAAAAAATTTAGCAAATAGGATCAGGCAAAGTTAAAGTCAGCCAGCAGGAACTCTTGTGCTGGTCTGTGTACTGGCCATCACTGCCCCTGTGTGGACACAGGGCCAGATGCACAGATGCTGCACTGCTGTTTCATGATTAGCAGAATTGGCTACTTTGAAGATGGTATCTGATGTAATCCATTTCCTTTCCCTACCTTTAATTTTCCCAGTTGAGTCAAAGGAATGTTTAAGATTTCTTCAGACATTGAAAAAGAATGTTTTAAAAGAGACCACTGATTTAGTCTGTAGCATGTCATTGAATGCATGACTATGAATGCAACTCTGCTAACAGTACAAAAGCCTTAAATATCTCAAAAATGGAAGAATACTATAGTAAGGAAGCCTTATGTATCACTTTTTTCAGTGTAACACTATGTTTTACTTCCTACATAACAAAAATAAAAAGTGGAAGTCTTGCAAAAGAACCTTTCCAAGCTGTGGTGCTGCTATGGGATGTATGATCTAAAACATGCTGGCAGAGAAGGGCATGCAAATATCTCTTCACACATTGTGGAGACCTTGAGTAATTGCTGGTCAAATGTTAACATTGCATGGAATACTTTAAAAATCAGTGAAGAAGCCAGAATATTTTGACCCATTTACCACAGTAATTCAACCAAGTAAGCTCAGATTATTAAACTAATTATGAATGGTCAAAATAGTGAAGGATTCCCTTCTCACATGATATTGTTGGAATTATCTGTTACCAAACAACTGCATGGTCATTAGTAAATATACATGTGCCCAGACATTTGCTGGAATTGTTAAACAACCCTTGTTCTTCAGAAACTTTGGTGGCCTTTGTGAGCAACAGTGAATGACAAATAAGAACAGGCGATATATTTTCAGGGAGTGGAAGATGACTTGGGAAGATAACTTGGAGAGAGACAGGGAGGGACAGCAGACAAAATGATAATTGGCACTTAAGAGTGTATGTATAAAACTGTGGGGTTCATTGCCAGACAAATGTTCTCTCTATTCTGTTTGCATGAAGAAAAAATAATCCCTGATGATTGATTACATTAACTGGATGTCTGCATTCCACATGTCTTTCATAGGCATTTATACCACACTAGTTCATTTCTCATATTTACAGTTAATCTAGAAGAAAGTCAGAAAACAACTTACCTTTTTCTGATAAATATTCAACAAATTTTATAGTGGTACCAGTTGCAGCTTTCTGTGTAAATTGATCCTCATTCATCATAAATCTGTACGCATAGGTAGACATACATATCTTCATGTTCACAATCAGCTTGAACATTAATATGCAATCTCACTCCAAACTGAAATTAGGCATCTTAAATTCTTCGTTGTAAGAACTTTTTATATTTAAAACACAGTTCAGATTTCAGCTCATCAGTTCTTTTCTGATGTAAAGATCTAGCTGATAACTTTTACTCATTATGGGAGACAATTTTTTTTTCTCAAAGCATAGCATCAAACTTTAGATCTAACTTATATGGAATTAAAAGCGGGTGTGGGTGCAAGTGCAAAACTTTGTCTGGACCCTAGTCTCAATTCATTAAGTGTCTGCTAGCACTCTTGATGTATTAATTAAGGCTTAAATTTTGGTAAAGCCACAGCAATCTCTAACCTGAACTTAAGATGTTTCCAACTCTAACCTTTCTATGTTTTTTTGTAAATCTGCTGTAACAGTGTTGTGGACAGGGTAAAAAATCAGTCCAAATAACAGGACCACTGTACATTCCTTCTAACACATAGAACATGTTTTTGCTGAAGAAAATAACACAAGCTTAAAATGACTGAGAAGACCGAGGGTTTCAGCTGTGGCCAAAGCCTTCTCCTAAGTGGAGGATCACCCAGACAGATGATGGGGCTACATCTCACAGTCCTGAAGCACACACTACACCTAGCAGGTCTAGCACAGGAGCCCAAAAAGCACTGTATCAGCTAAGCCTGAGTCCTCTGTGGCTTCTTAACATCATTTTCACAAGGGTCAGTAACCTCTGTGGGAATGATGGAAGTTAAACTTTTCCCTTCCTTTGCCCGGTAATTGTCCAGCTAATGATTAAAGCAACCCCTGGGAAACAGGGGGAAGATGAGGGTTTCAATTCCTAGGGAATAAGGTGAGACCCTTTCCTGGGTGATAGGGTTTCATCCCCTTTAGCTGGGATGAAAACAGTAGATTTCGAGGAGAAAACATAAAGTTCACTTCAGTTTTGATACTGCTTTTTACTAACTGCACATGACAGAAATATTTTAAATACCAAAAATACTGACATAACATTTTTGACCACTTTTCTCTAGAAGTGGCAATGCTTAATACAGTACAGCATGGTGCAGTTGGATACAAAGCATCACAGATACCACAATTAGAAAAAATCTGAATTTGGGAATGAAGAGGTTAAAATGTGTGCAGTGTTTCTTGAACTTACAGGCCTACTTCATACATCAGTGAAAGGACCATATTTTATAGTTCACTGCAAGATGTTTGTTTGCTTTTGATTTTTTTCTTCTGAAAAATGACCTGACAGGAAATAGAAACAGGCCTCTGCAGAACTACTTTAAAATCATTCTTTATCTTTTATCATATTTTCTAGCAGCTATGTTTTATTACAAACAGTGTTATTGAAGTTGGGGAAACAATACAGAAAGTAGAGCATGAACTCATGAAAGACTGGTGCAAAGTGCTGTGAGGAAATCTTACAGCTGATTTTGACCTTTTTTTTCTTTCGTCGTCTTCTGCACATATGTGCACTTTCACTGAGAAAAAAAGACATTTCCTTCCATTTGTGGTCTGACAAGCAAATCAATTTACAATAGTGTCTCCATTTTCAAAAAAATACTCTATATTTTGATTATTTGTTTAGAATGGAATTCTTACCACTTTTGTCTTCATACATCCTTAATAAATTTCTACATCCACACAAATCTTACAGAAGTTACGCATCTAGCTTAGGACTATGCCAGAAGTGGGAAAATTTTGAGGAAAAACTAGAATAAGAAAATAAGTTGATTTTCACTGATTTTCTTGGGATTCCTTGGTTTCTGTTTTGAAATGGTGTTTAATTCCACAAATGTGTGTGCATATGTATGTATATATACATATATAGTATGCATAAAGAGAGAGAGATATGTATTTATTCCTGGTGCAAATCTTCCCAGAACGCCTATCTCTACAGTTAAAGCAGATGTGTGTGTAAGGCATACTGGATATGCAAGACAAACGACAGTTGAAGGGTATTCAACAGAGTTATCATGGAGACTTGCCAATTACACTTCACTTATAACTGATCCATTCCTTTTCCCTTGCTCCTGCTCCACCTGTCATCTCTATTTGTCTGCCAAAACTCTTTCATTACATCTGCTTCAACTTGGACACTGGCTTATTTCAGACATCTCTTTAAATTTCTCACTTATAATGCTTTTATGTATTTTCCACATTCATCCTCAAAATAAGAGATGTTTTATATTTTTGGTATCTCACAAATGCTTTTCATTATTAAAGAATTCAAGAACTACCAGTGTATCAGCTTTAGTACTGTGAAAATATTTTGAAAGTATATGCAGTTGTTATGTGTGGTATTAGGATATATTTCTTGACCTACACAGCCTTAGACCAAAACTGACACTAAAGTAATTGAATTTAAAACTAAAGTTTCAGATTCTGATTTATTATTCCAGTTTCAGTCAGAAGAAAAAAAAAAAATCCACTCTGATTATAATTGCATATATTTTTTGAGGCAACATGATAGCAATTCTATCTTGTCTTGTAAGCACAAATAATTTAATGTGTAAGAAAGTAAAGATAAAACTACTGGCACTAAATACTTGAGCATGTGGATTTAGTGATCAGATGAATACACCTTGAAGATGTGACTCAAAAAAAATCTGACTGTCTTCACTCTGCATGCATGTATTTTACTGGCACTGATGCTAACCCTGAAATAGATTGAGGAATGTGTTGTTTATAGTTTTCTTAAGCATATATTTGCTGATACATACTACTAGGTATCCATGGGGTGATGTGTCCCAGATCTTGCTGAAGCTGAATAGCCCTGGAGCATAGATGTTCCCAACCAGAGGATGGAGCTGCCTCCTGACAGATAGCATTTGCAATTCTCATTATTGATTGCTCAGAGCAGAAAAACTGTCTGTAGCAATGGGCAAGGTGTCAGCTGTGTGGTCTGTGACAAATTAACCTGACAGTATGGAAGAGTAGAGAACTGCACTTTCTGAAATTACATGAAAGATTTTATTGCTTTTAGTGTGTTTGCTGTGGGCACTGAATCCTTTGCTTTCTCTCTGAAGGGTATTTTTGCTTTCTTTCTGAACACATAGAGACATGCAGATTTGTCACTTCCATTGAGCTTTGGCAATGCCTCCATTACAGGAAAAATTTCTGCTTCCTTGTGAAGAAGTCTGCTTTCTTTACCCTGAGTCATCCTTAGTGGGAGCATAAAAATAATGTTCTTAATTTAGTCCACCTTCAATTACACACACTCCCTCTGGCAGATGCGGTTGTGAACAAAACAGGAGGGCAACAGAGCTGCAAGCCTACCACACTGTGTGAAGTGTGGGGCTGCACTGCACTACCAGTGCTGGTGGTGGTGGAGAGGCTGAAGTCCCTATAGCTATTCACTTCTGGTCAACCTCCACCTTGAAGAGGCTTCAAGTGGCAGTGAGGATTCACACATTTGACTGTATACTGGGAGTAAACGCAGCATAACTCTTTAAAAATGTGCACATGCATGAGTGGAAGGCACAGAAAAAGCTTGTGAAACAACAGAGGAGGAGAGCTTTGCAGTTGAATGTGTCCCACTGCCTGCAGGTCCAGAATGAAACGAGCAAGAAAAATACTTACCTGGGAAAACTGTGATTTTACCAAACAATGAACACAACATGTGAAGAAAGAGGAATGCATATTTTGACAGATGTGATGCATGTGGTTTAGAAAAACAGGTTGTAAAGATGCAGATACAGTCCCAGTTGCTTATGAATTTGGGAAAGACCCATGCTAGCAGGCTGGCCTGGCTGGATGGTCCAGGAGCTGTGTGTCACTCATGGTGGAGTTTTTCAGGAAATTCATGAAGATGTCAAGGCACGAGCTTTCTCACACAGCACTGCCAGAAAACCTTGTTTTGGAGTGGCATGGTCAAACTTAGAGGAAGGAGTAATAATAATGGTTTCTTGTTCAGAAATCAGAACTGACTAATAACAGTGCATTCCTTTCAGCTTAAAGCTCTATTTTGGGGGTAAACCGGCCAGGAGAGAAGGAAAAGTATTACATTGAGGGTTTTTTTCTGAATTAAATCATTATTTATGAGGCAATAAAGAGCTGAATTATTACTCTTAGGGACAGCACAATGCATGCATTCACAAAGCCTCCAGGAGAAAAGGAGCACAGAAGGCAGCAATATCTACAGCACTGCCCTAGAAATCTACTAGGCACCATGGTCAACACTGTATAGTTTGGCTTTCTCCACCCTACCTTCTTCTCCAACACTATCCCAGTAACTTTTGTAACCTCCCCTCTGTTTTGTACAGGTGATGTCACTGATACTTTACAAAACAGTGCCCACATTATTTCAGATACCTTGAACTGAAAACTGCAAAAACCACACAAAGAATAGACTTGTGGGCCAGATAAGCTGTGTGGACACCAGAGTCAGATGCTACATAGTGTGAAAATAGTCAGTGACCTGGTTTAGACCACTCTGTTTCTCTGCTTTATTCTCAATATAGATGTAGCCTGACAAGAGGCCAAGCTAAGGAAGACCTACTAGGTTACTAATACAAACTCCAGGCACATGTTAGGGAAAAGTTACTTGAAAGTATTCACAAATTAATACAGATATCAGGCACAAACTGGGAAGCATTACAATGACAGTGATGATGACAATGATGATGTATGGCAGCAATGACAGACAAGGAAATTATATACTACTACCTCAAGTAATCTCTTTACACTTTATTGTTGTTTACAAATTGTGAAAAAGGTAAATGGCTGATTAGGAACTACAACTTTTTTTTAATTTGTCTGTTTACTATGCTGTTTTCCAGATGTATCAAATAGAGCACTGTACAGTCTGTGCAAAAGTCACAGCCATTTTAATTTTCTTATCTCTGATATACCATGTCTTTACCAGTAGAACCATGTAGGTAAATAATCTGTATCAAATGGAACTTTAGCTAAAATATGGTATCTGTATTATGTCAAAGTTGGCTGATTTTACATCTTTGATCTTTCAGCTAGGGCATCAAGGACAGGATTTTTGATAACTTATAATAGGCAGAATGAAGTCTCCCTCTGTGAAAACAGGAGGGATGTCATTAATCTGTTCCTAAACAAACAGTGAGTTATAACAGCTCTTTAATCTGAAGAGGATGGATCCTGAGATGGAATGAAGCACCTAAGTGCCAGCCAAGTTCAGTGAAGAATGAATAGCATGTATAATGTAATGTGAAATTGCTGTTTTGTGATCTACAAGAAGACATTCATTGTGTTGGAATTACTTGAGAGAGACATCTATTTGTGATCAGTTGGTGCACATGCTACATGTACTTTTCTTTTGAACTCCTGACTTTTTTTTTAAGCTTACTTTCTTTATCTACTCAGTTATTTTATTGTCCTTTCAGGAATTTCAACATATTAATTCGAAGCAGATAGGCTATCTTCGGTACTAAAATCACTAGAATATTTTAGAATACACATTGGAGCATGCATACCACCAGACTGTATGTATGAATGCAAATGTGTAATCTGTTAATGTCTGGGTAAATCCAGAAGTTACTGCAATTGAGGAGAATATCTTGAGGCGAAGATTAAAAATAGCAGTTTTATGGACTTGGTAGGCATTTCAGGATTTACCCAACTATTATTAAATAAACTAAGCATTCTCTTTCATAATGACTTTCAAGGAAATCTTGCAAGACAGTAAATAAGCATCAGCTCATGTTAATAAAAGAAGATACTTAAAGAAATTAAAGCAAAAATCAATAAATATTCTGTTAAAAGCTGAAGAATTATATGTAATTCTGATGTTTTGCTACCAAAAATATTAAAACAAGATAAAAAATTACAATAAAGCAACTCATGAAATAAAAATAAAAATAAAAAAAGACCAGATATGTTCTTACACTAAAGGAGAATCAAAATGTTTGGTAACTCAATGGTGCATTAGTACAAGACATTACTTATGTCAGTTACCAAGGCCAATGATAAAATGAAGATTAACATCTAGATTACTGAGTTTTTCAACATTCTGCAAGTAGCACACATACCTCATTTGTAACACCAAGCCACAGCAGGCACTTTAAAAGCAAGTAAAAGCGCATTTCAAGGGATATAATCATGAGGCATTCCAATTTCTTAAAACCAAAAAAAATCCACCAAAAAAAAATCACCCAAAGAACTGAAGAACTGAAGTAACCTTGAGACCTAGCTTATCTAATGAACTAAAAGCATACTTTCAAATTAACCTTATTAACCTTCACAGATGAAGACTTCAGCTTCATTTTAGCAAGTTGCTATGTGTTCATATTCTGAAAAGCCATATCACAGATGAAATTGCTATAGATCCAGCCAGAACGCTTTCTTTTGTAAGTGTTCCAAACATATTGAAAGCCAATTGATTTATCAAGCCAGTGAGCACTGAAAAATTTATTCAGTGTATTTGCAGATATGGCTAGTTTCATCACCCCCAAAATTAGGGGAGGACAGCAAGCACAAATTAAGATATATAGAACTTGGAGGTAAAACAACAGTACGAACAGGTTATATGGACACAATGATGTTCTCAGTGGTTATCTACCAAAATCCAGTTCAATAAAGGTTTGGATAAAGAAACTGCTAGCATAATACATGGAAGAATTAAGAAATATTTCTACATGCTGTTGACAGTACATCACAATGAGCTTGCTAGCAGACATATCAGTAATGTAAAAGCAAACAATGTTGTTTTGGTATGCTCTTAGCTGCTAAAAACAAATTCAGAAATCTGAAAACACCGTTGGATGAAAAGCATAATAATGTAATCATAAACAAACTATTTATTCAAAATACTAAAAATATATGCCAATGATGTGATAAACTTTTACAACTGAAGAAACATAACAAGCAGCTCCCAGATACCTACTGGCATAAGCTAAGGTTACCCTTGAAAAGATGAGTTTCACATGAGAACAAATAGCCTATTGACATTGTGGAAGTTGTATTCAGATAGTGAGATCCTTGAATTTAATGAATTCATGACAAAGTGAAAAGGTGAAGTATATATTGAAGTGTGAAAAGAAATACCTCCAAAGAGATAGGGTTATTTTGGATTGGACTGTAAGCTAAAGGTAAGGTAACATTTATCAAACCATTCTGAAAATTAAGAAAGACTTTCCAGGAGCTGTTTTTATTTCACATATGACTTTATTGATAACAGATAATATGTCTTCACATGCATTACTCTTACCTTAACCTTGTTCAAATGACTTAATCTGATTGAAAGGCAACCCTGCCATCACCATGGATTTTTTTGTCACAGAAACTGGAACTACACATGATTGAAATGTGTTTAAGCAAAAGCTCTTCTAAATGAAAGATGATTTTTTATTTCAGTGGATCTGGATAATGTCTCTGTAATTTGACAGCATTTTTTAAATAATTAAAAAAAATAATGTTAATGACATCACACCAATGTCAGTTCTTAATGACTGGAATTCCCACAGAACTTCATAGGATCCATGTCTTAGTACAAGAGTGTGTGGATACATCAAAACTGGGACTGGAAACAAGGGAGTCCTGGAGGATCACAGGTTTTAATGCTGACAATTCAGAAGGACCTGATTTAATTTCACTTTGAAGTCATCTAAAACAAACACATGAACTCTTCTGTTTCTCCAAGTGTAATTCTATTTAATGTATTTCTCACATGTCCCACATGATAAGGATGCTATTCATCTGACCTGCTTTTCACATGTACTTCAGGATGAGATTAGCTGTTTGCTAGTAGCGTCTGCTTTTTTGTTGACTCAAAATGGTGCTAGTAGAGTCAGTAGCTCAGAAACTGGTATCTACAGTACAAACATTAGCATAGTCAGATGGATCCCATCTATAGAATTCTATGTACAATATGTTTTATTTGCAAGCACATACTTATACAGAAATAAAGATGATTACAATCCCTGCAACACAGTCTTTTCCTTCTAGGACCTCAGGCCAACACTAATGCCTGTTCCCAGGAAAGAGGCTGCCTCAGGAATTTTACCCTGGTCAGGAAAGATAGCAAAAAGTAACTTCTCCAGCTACCTTCTCCAAGAAAGTAAAATGTCTTCTATTGCAGCAGTGGCTGGTTGCTATCTTACACCATAATTAGTTACAGGAGTCAGTCATTTATCCAAATAAGAAATCTCAAAGAGAGTAAATTAGATCAACTCTTCTCAGGTCCAGAAGGGCACCTTCCTTTGTTGGGTCCCTCACCAACTGTGTCAGGAAGTTATCTTCTATACATTCCAGGAACCTCCAGGACTATTCTCCCTCTGCTGTATTGTATTTCCAGCAGACACCTGGGAAGTTGAAGTCCCACATCAGAACAAGGGATAGCAACCATAAAACCTCTCCCAGCTGCTCATACAGTATTTCGTCCACCTTGTCATTCTAGTTGGGTGGTCTATAACAGACTCCCACTATGATATCAGCCTTATTGGCCTTCCCCCTGATTCTTACCCATAGGGACTCAACCCTATCATCACTTTCATTAATCTGTAGGTATTCATACATCTCCCTAATATAGCGGGCACTCCACCATCTCTTCTGCCTTGCCTATCCCTTCTGAAAAGATGGTAGTCATTGATTGCAACACATCAGTTGTGCAAATCAACCCACCAGGTTTCTGTAAGGTCAGCTATGTCATGGTTTTCTCACTGCAAAATGACCTCCAGCTTCTCCTGTTTATTGCCCATGCTGCATGCATTGGTGTAGATGCACTTCAGCTGGGCTAGTGATGATATCACCATTTTCCAGGGAGAAGCCTAATTCCTACCTGACCACTCTCAGCCACTTCCATGGTTACGAACCTATCAATGAGCCTTGTAATTTTGCTGCCTCTTGGATCACCATCCCCCACCTCCACTGCGACAGCAGACTGAGAGACCTTAAAAGCGCACCGTCCCAGAAGCACTGGCATGCCACTCCCAGCCTCCTCTCTAGCAAGGCCAGTTTCATCCCCATCCTCCTTTGAATATTGAAGCTCTTTCAATGAGCCTTTCTAATTCTTGTCCCAGGATCCTTTACCGCTTTGTGACAAGGGGGAAATTCAACAACAGTGTCTTAAAATGGCATGCTACAGTCATTTTTGAGGTAAATAAAATAGAGACTTTGGAAAAATACCACCCCACAATCCTTTCATGGCTTTCCTATTTTATATATGTATACACTAGGTATTGTTCAACAGTCCAGTCTGTGCAGAATATTTTATTTGGAGCTATAATGTATGGAGGGAATTTTTTTTTTTCCCCATAAAGGATTTGTAAGATGATCACAAATATCACACCCTATAGTCTAAAGAGACTTACCCTGAGAAGGTCTTGAAACTTGTTATTATAGTGTTTCTTGATACTAAAGTATTGCCCAGGCTATATAAGATATTCTACCATTTCACACATCATCTCATGTGCTGGGAATCCTAAAACCAAACAGCGACTGCTTTCTGATGGAACTGAAGTTCTCATGCCGTATTTCTCCTCAACGCTTTTCTTAATTTACTGATTAAAACTTGTCTGAGCTGTCTCCAAAAGATATTTGGATCAGCTAGCAGGGGATCAGACAACATGTACTGAAAATTTAGCAATAAGTAAGTATGTCACACTCTCCTGACCCTCTGCCCCTTTTTTAAAAACTCATTGTTATTTAGTTATGGTGGATTTGTTTGGCAGGATTGCTACCCCTTTGCTGATGTGCACAGGAGGCAGTCACAACTGCCTGGAGACAACCTCTTCCTTTTCGGACTGCTTTTTGGTCTAGAGATCATGGGCGCATTTCACCCACAAAATGCTGTGTGCCAAACTTGGGGTGCTTCAGGTTAACCAAGCTTTTAATTTTGGGTAAAATGGTGTCAATGATGGTATGCTGGTTTGCAGCATCTGAGGATCTGCCCTGATCTGCTGTCACTGTCTGGCCAGGAGGAATGATAAATATAATCCCCCTGAAATAAAATCAACCTGGCAGCCTTCACAAGTCAGTAAAACATATCTGTCAGGAGGACCAGACTGACATCCTGACATTTATTAGTTACTGCCACGGATCTATATTTGCCCTACATGAACTAGAAGTGAGGTAGCCTGATTTAATAGAACATTTTTATTACAACACAAGTGTAGTTCACTAAGCTGATCTTTCCTTCTGTGACTACCTCAGAAAGCAGCTGCGCTATATCTCCACCCTGTTCTGTGAGCCATAGTAATGGCAAGCATGTCCCCGGCAGCTATTGGAAAACGTACACTCAACCTGGAAGAGTCTTCAGGTAGATATTAGATGTTTTAACAGATGGCTGAATAGATGAGGTCTTTTTATTAAAACTAACGTAAATATAAGATTGTTTCATAAATATATTTTTATAAGCCAGGAACAGTGACTCTCAATTCTTTCAACATCTGCAGTCATGGCAGAATGAGAGTAAAACCTCCATGAAAACTCTTATTTTTTTAAGAATGCGGTAGCCAGGTAATTTGTGTATTTGTGCTGAGATGCTTGTGTTCAATCTCTCCTAGATCAGCACAAAAGAGAAATGACTCGGTGAATGGAGTTACTATTGCCCCGTGGCTTGCAGAATGCTCACAGTCACTGTGATGCAACTAGTGTATGGGTGAAACACCGACGAAATGCTTTCTCACTGCATTCATCTTGAGCTGGACAGTGAGCCTCCCTTCCTCCCCCTCCCTGCTACACTGAACAAACTGCAAAAAGGCATGTGTGAAAGCTGTGGCAGAGATAACAAGAACTGAAGGAGTCATAGCAGGTGTTGAGCATTAAAGTACCATCTGGGGCTGACTAATTCCAGCCAAAACAGTCTCCTCCACAACTGCTTAGAAGAGTGGGATGGCATAGTTACTCAAGGTCAGGCAGGCAGAAAGGAAAGCTTAAGCTCTGGCTCAAGCCCAGAGATTGATACAGAAGCCAGAAAGATTGTATCTATGCTGTTAATTACTAGGCAGCATTAAGATAAATGCCAGCTTACATTCTTTCTCTAATTACTTTTGCCGATGTATCGTGGCATCTTGAAATTGCCCTTGACACTATGATTTTGTGAGCCAGATTCCAGAAATGTTGCTCAAACCACACCAGCAAACACAGGAAAAGTATTGCCCCTCCATACCTGACATTAAATTAAGCTGAAACCAAAACCAACCAAACAACAACAACAACAAAAAGCTGAAGTATTCCCCACTTTCCTCAGACAAAAGCTGAAAAAAACCTGAGGCCACCAGCACACTCTGAAACTCAAGTACCTCTCAAAGCATACAGAGTGAGGCTCAGTAGTTTATAATCAATATTTTGAAAGGCTTCCAAGAAACACATGTAACTTAGTCCAGGATTCACATCGGCAATTTTATTTGTCATGTCCCCTAAGTCTAGTCTTATTAATTTACCTGTATTTTCTATCAGCTGCAACTTCTGAGGGAATTCAGGGATCCTCCACTCTAAGTATGGCAACAGCTAAAGCTATGATCAACTGAAATGCACACATGCTGTGACAGATCAATGAGGAGAAAGAACTGTAAACCCCATTAATATACAACCCCATTAATATACAAATTCTGGAGCCATTCCTTTACTAGAAAAGTAAAAATAAATCAACAAATAATTTTAAAGGTATCTCATTTGTTCAAACTAAAATACAGTGAAGATGTAAAATCAGACTTTAAATAACTGGGAGGTGATGAGACTCACTCTTTTCTGAGTTATTTTTATCAATGTAGTTATGTAGGTTTTAATAGGCAAATAAATGGGTGCAGACAGTGCAGACAGAAATGCTAACCAATCACTATGCACTTGTATCTCAGAAAGTTGAAATTAGAGTATTATGACCCCAAATGAAATACCCAGATAAATATGAGAATGGTTAGTCTGTTTCAGAAAGTAACTTATGACTCATGCCATTGAGTCATACAACAGAGGATTTATGCAGAATAGATGATGGGTGCCATGACCGCCAGTGAATGCCATGCCTGGCAACACTGCTGGTCATTCATACTGTGTCCTCAGGGGTCCAGAGCTGATATTTCAGGAATAAAGTAAGATACGTGTTACCCATGTGACATGACTGAAAGTTTAAAAAGCATATTGTATAACTGCCTCTTAAATAAATATACAACTCATGTATCAGTGGGAGACTATAGAGCTCCAAATTCAAATGGCCAAAATTTCACTTCAGTTTCCCAGGTTTCTATTTCATGTTGGGCAGATGTTTCTGAAAGCCTGAAGTCAACATAATAGGAAGCAGTAAGAAGTAGTTTTAGGTAAGACAAGTGTACTTTTCTTTAATTACCTTATCCTCATACATGGTAGTTTTTATTTAAAAAAATGACGAAAATACAAGAATCAATGTAGAGTGTAAGGAACATTTGTGTGTATTTTCCTGCAATACATATTACCTTTGGTATTCGTATTTGTCATGCTTGTAATGCTGAAGGCAAAGTATTGCTGTAATACTATGAGTAAAAATGCTACAAGGCTATTACATACTCTTATTCTCATGATTGTTGTATATTCAGGACAGCAGCTAACAGTAAGATTACACTGGTCATGTGGTAGCCAGAGGCCGTATCTTTAACTAAGTTCTTGGTCTTAACTCTCAGAACACTAGAAAAAAGTGCATGTGCTGTCTTGTAACTGGAAAGGTTAAAACTTCAGTGCTACAAAATAATTTTTTTCCATATATTCTTAAACCATATGCTTTGCAAGGTTTGTTTTAAGGCTTTGGATTCAGTTATCAGCATCAGAAAACCAATACTGTGTTACTTCTAATCATTCTGATTTTTATTATGATAACACATAGGAGCCAATTGCAAATGAAGCAGTATAAGACTGGCTTCTACACAGATGTGGGCTCCTAGACAGACCCTGGTTTTTTTAAGCATGGTGTGTCGAAACAACATAGTAACTTCTCAGGTCCCATTGCATCATGTCTTAAGAGTTTTGGAAAGGTTCTCTGTGACTGATCACATACATCTCTTTAAACTAGATCCAAATGTCAGCGCCTAAGCTTAAAAATATTGGCCCCTCTCCACAGAAGTATGCTTTATTGTAGATTATAGACATCAGAAAATAAATCGTAAAAAGGACCTATGATATCATCTTGCCTCTCCCATGGGCATAGGGTTTCTCTCTACAGTATATGTCAGGCAGCTTTGTTCTTTCTAGTTTAAATGACTCTGGTTTTCATCAGGCTCTTTTACAGTATAATTTATCTTACTACCATGACATCCAGACAGATATTCAGCCTGCATTTTACTATGCTGTGTTTCATCCAAAGTTGTCCTTCCTTCTAAGTAAAGAATCAGGATCTATTTGTGTTCTGTGTTCTTGGGAAGTGCAAAAACTTCTGGACTAGACAGAAAATCTATGTGGGTCTCAGGTGCATCCAGTTGAAACTCTCTTGAAATAATTATGGTGCCCAGTAGAATGCAAACATCTCCACTCAACTATTGAGAGCAAGAAATTAGTTATTTTCTAATATATTCTCTAAAATGAGCTTTCACATTCTAATTTTCTGTTTGTTTTGGATTTTTTTTCTGCACTCTGTGCACATCACCTCTTCATATTCAATAGATACATTCGAATATCATTTGAATAGCAGTTTAATAGACATAATTACTCCCACAAAAGTATGTCTGTTCTGTAATTTTTTCCATTCGTGCCTTTTTACTCAACTGGTTTAGAAAGCATTTCCATGTTAGCATTTATGTTTGCACTCTCATATACCCTGCAGCATCCTACATCTGCCCTTAGTCTCACACAGTCACTTGTCCTCCAAAGCACTGTGCTTCACACACCCACATGTCCTTCAGAAAAAGTCTAATTAACCCACCCTAATTAACAAGAAGAGTTATCTAACTAATCTTATTAGACACCATAATCCTGATTGAAATGTCCAGGCCACCAACATTTAGTGGGATGAGTAAAAACATGGATCCAAAGAAAATCTACATTTTTAATTGTCCTCAAATAATAAAATACTGCTTTTTATTTCCAAAGGCATCTCACAAATAGCATTACCTAAAAATAAACAGGAGAATTCACAATAGGTTATAGGCAACTATATTATACACCCTCAGCAGCATTTCAAATCAACATATTATGTATTAGACAGCCATCAGTTGTACATGTATCTTAGGTTGGCCACTATATACATATGTGTAAATGTTTATGGGGAAGCAGGTGTACACATGCATTCATACACACACACACACATATATATATGTATGCTGGCTGTTGTGTTTATGAGATGCTTAGCTCCCAGGAGAGAGAAATATTGACTGAAACACCAAATTAGTTGCATCTTTTGTGCAACTAAAAGAATCAAAGCTTGAGGAGTTACATGTCCCATGAAACAACTGCTATACCCTATTCCCTTCACCTGTTGCTGCTTTGGTCCTACTCATTTTGGCATTGTGGTCATACATTTTCTACTATACAATGAGTAGCCCACTGACTCCTGGGGGTATATTTGTTCCAGCTCTGATAAAGCTCTATGAAATACTGTCTTGACTTCTCAAAGTAAAAAATGGCAGCAGATTGCAAAGAAATGGTCTCATTGTAAGCTAGAGTTTGCCAATGTTTGCTAAGCAAGTTTAAGTAGGCTAAGCTTTCTAGCCTCTTTACAGTCTAAGAAAGAACTTTATCTTCTCTCTTGTGTACCATCCTACTAGAGGAAAAGCAAACCTGCTGTAATATACTTTAGAAGCCTTTCTGGCATTATGACAGATATTAATAACAGGTATTATGTACTATAAACTCTACTTGTTATTTTTCATTGGCCTACATTCATCACTGAGTACTCTACTGATTCAGTAGCAGACTCTTCTAGTTAAAAATATCCCCCAAGTTTAAGTGGCTGCTGTATCTGCTCTCGCTCAGCTCTACATTGACAATGTGGTCCTGAGAAAATGCTCATAGAGATATCTGTATCTCATTCCTTCTGCTACACAGGTACTTATTTCATTATGGTCTTTTCATAACTTCCTTCAGTTTATTTCATTTCATGGTTCTCAGCTGTAAAAGTCTGAGAGAGAAAATGCATTTGTTTCTACTGGAAGAAATCATCATTTTGCTGTGATTCACTTTTGAAAACCTCCGTCAAACTCAAAACATCTGCACTACTGCTGGTAAGCAACATGTAGAAACTCAGAGGAATGTATAGATATATATAAAATGATAGAGATATATAAAAATAAGAAATATTAGAGAGAACAACAATCATTGTTTCTGAAAGTAAAAGAAACTTAACCGTGTAATTTGGGATGATGTAGAAGCCAAAAGCATATGCAAGACCAATTACACAACAGACATACTGATGAGCAACAGACCACTGACTACAATTATCTGTGATGATCTGGACACAACTTCTAACTCAGGCAGTTTCTAAAGCACTGGTTGCTGGAAACTAGAAGGGCATACTAGAGAAAAGTTTTTCTGTATCTGCTCAGTTCCTACACATGTAAGCACCTGCTGCTTACTGTTGCTGGAGAAAGCACTACAGCAAATGGCCTACTCGTCTCATAAATATTGTAGATTCTGTAGCATCTTTGAAGATAAAAGCGCCTAATGCCTTTGTCATCGTGTAATACAGATTAGACCTCACAAAGACCTTGCTCTGACAAGGCATCCTTCCAGACAGGTACACAGCCTCTCAGCAGTTTTATTAATTGACCCAAGGATAAATGTCTATGTTCTTGGTCTTTTTTAGACAATAGTTCCTAGATGTAGAATTTTGATGGAGTGATTTTACACAGCCCCACCTGGGGTGAGTAGTAAATCTGCCACGGATTAGGCAGTGAACACCACAGCCATGGGGTGGATTGGAGACACTGCACAGCTGCTCCTCTTGCATGTGATGTAAAGCATGTGTCACATAGGAAGAGCAGAGACAGTCTCCTGACCCCTTCCCACAATCTGCCAGCAAATCTCCTAGATTAAGCAAGTTCAGTAAAAGATTGTCTGTTAACTGGCTTTATGTCATACAGTTCTCCTTTATTTTTTTTCTGCATTTATGCCCACAGCAGTATCATTTTTAGTGAACTTCTGTAATCTGTTTTAGCTTCCAGTTACAGATTGGTAAAGACCCTATTGTGTGTTTGTGTGCAAGTACAATGTGGGTGTGGGTGTGTGTGGTTTTGAAGATCTCATTAGACAAATGACAGTAAACTAATTGTTGTCTGTGTTGTCTGAGTGGTCATCTAAGGGCATTACATGTAACAAAATCTACTTGTTAAAATGTTTCCTGGAAATTGTAAAGCTCCAGCCTTGATTGTATAAATTTCAATCCCTGCACAGAGTTGTCTTAAAAGATTTATGTGCACTTACCACTTTTTGAAACAAAAAATGTAAGAAAACTCAGAAAAGTAGATAATGGCAGAAATTTTAGAATAGCAGAACAGAGACCAGCTAAAATTCCTCATTCATCCATAGAGACTCATGACATTTTAATGATTTGCAGACGTGACAATTTCATATTCATGCAACTGTCAAGACAGTTGTGAATTATAAGCAACCTCACAAGTCACAGCAAACCAATTCCAGACTAGAAAAAAAATTTGCAATGGACTTTCATTACTATTAAGCCAACTGGAATGCTAATGCAAACAAACCATGCATGCCTTTCCACATACTTAAAAATATCTTGACCTATTCCATAAGACTTACTTTTTCTAAAAATGAAAGTACTTGCTTATATGAAGCCCTATCTACTCCTGATAATGTTAAAACTAATAGTTTAGGATTAAAAGTCTGTTAAAGTGAATCCAGTTAGGAAAGAAGAAGGTATACAACATGTTAAAATCTATAATTTCAAAATAATTCAAGAACAAAACCACAGTTAATTAACTTCTAAACACCTCTACCTTTAGTCAGTCACACAGCAAATCAAAAAAACATTTCTAGAATCTCAGATGGTATTTTCAAGGTTGTTCAAGTTGCTTTGCAAAGTGTCCATGAGGGGTGAAGGGATGGGTCTGTACATTGTTTGCTTTTAGTGCCTCAGTTAATGAGAAAACTGCCATCAGTGCCTCTGTGCACTTCCCTCTAGTCACTGCCTTTCTGCTGCTGGATAGGGCAGCACTGCCCCAAAGCTGGCTAGGTGATGTCAGGCTGCAAGCAGCAGGTGCTTTGGGCTGGCAAGGGCATCACATGGTACGGAGCCCACAGGCAGGTTGGGGATGTGCTTTTGTCCCTCCATCCCACCCACCAAGCAGCTGATCAGAGAAGGGAGTGAGTGTACAAAAAAAGAGGCACCCAGTCTGATAGTCAGAAAAAACACAGTTAATGGGGGCATGGGCAACACTCGCTTTTCTCTATATAGTCCCCTGTTATTTTAAACATACTATAGACATCTTAGCTAGGTAAACAGTTTGTGCAGGTATACAAACACATGTGATTCAATATCCCCTTCATAAAAAATCACACATCAGCACAGCCCCAGGCTAACACTAAGGATGGGGGTGAGCCCAGAGACATGGGAGTTTTATGAGAGCTTGCTGGGAGTCAGGTTCTTTAGTTGGGCATGTGAATCCTAGTGGAGCAGAGGATTTCATAGCCTCTCATCAACAAGCCCCTCAGCATTCCCGTTGTAACCCGCATGAGCAGGGTCAATGGCAGCAGGTCTCTAATAAATGAAACAAACAGAACAAAAAGAGCAAGGGTGTTCCTTTAATAACCACATCACATACAGTGCCCTTGCTAAACAGGTATGGGGCTCTGCGAGAGGAACTGGTTGAGAGCAAGGTTGAGAGCTCACAAAAACCAGTTGAGCCACCAAGATCAGCTCTCCCCTGGCCAGCCATCAAAACTGACCCTAATAAGAAAAATCGAAGGGTCATTGTTATAGGAGATTCCCTACTGAGGGGACTAGAGGACCCAATATGCAGGCCAGACCCACTTCACAGAGAGGTCTGCTGTCTACCTGGTGCCCGTGTGAAGGACATTGCAGGTAAACTTCCCTTCCTTGTGAATCCCTCAGACTATTACCCACTTCTGGTCTTTCAGGTGGGAAGTGACGACATAGCAACAAGAGGCTCACAATCAATTAAAAGGGATTTCAGGGCCTTGGGACAGCTGGTGAAGGGATCAGGAGCTCAAGCTGTGTTCTCCTCCATCCCTCTGACATCGGCTATGGAAGAGGAAATATATAGGAAGAGCCAACAGGTCAATCCATGGCTCTGGGACTGATGTCACCAACAGGACTTTGGTTTTTATGACCATGGACTAGTATACAAGGCATTGGAGCTGCGAGCATCTGATGGATGTACTTGTCCCAGAAGGGGAAAAGGATTCTGCGGCAGGAGTTGGCAGGGCTCATTGATAGGGCTT
>WUAM01000326.1:346042-360217 GCA_024336885.1 Actenoides hombroni | reverse complement strand
GCTGAGGGGAGACCTCATCACTCTCTACAACTACCTGAAAGGACATTGTAGAGAGACTGGTGCTGGTCTCTTCTCTCGGGTAATTAGGGATAGAACCAGAGAGAATGGCCTCAAGCTGAAACAACGTAGTTTTTGACTAGACATTAGGAAAAAATTCTTCATGGAAAGAGTAGTGAAATATTGAAATAGGCTGCCCAGGGAGGTGGTTGAGTCACCATCCCTGGATGTGTTTAAACACCACTTAGATGTGGTGTTGGGGGATATTGTCTAGGGGTGAACTTGTAGAGTAGGGCTAGTGGTTGGACATGATGATCCCAATGGTCTTTTCCAACCTGAGTGATTCTGTGATTCTACCTGAAAGTGTGGTTAAGAGGGCACACTCACCTCATGATGGCTGTACAGCCACACTGCTACACGCAGGTATGAACCATCCCTGACACCAGCCAGCTGTGGGTGTGTCAGCAGCCACCAGCTTGCCCAGGCCAAGCTGGGCCTGCAAACATGTCATTGTCATCACTGATGCTTTCTGCCATGAAAGCTGTCTTCCTAGCTAGTTGAGAGAAAACAAAGACATTTCCCTATCAGCTCTGTCTCCAAAGAAGCTGTGCACTTTCATCTTTTGCTTAGCTAATAACAGTTTTCACTCTTTTTCAGGACTTTTTCTTTACTTGAAGCCTGTCTGATCAGACTGAAAGGCATTTCCCTCTCTCTGATAAAAATCTGAAGCAGGGCAATTTTGCCAGGAACTCTGTGCTTGTTTAACCCTTAGGGAGGCATACTTAACATGGGCTCCACAGGGCAGGGGATTCAACTGTCACATATTAAGCCACAGAAAACCTGACACAATGCACAGTGTTGCACTGCACCCCAGAGAGGTGTCATGGCCTCCCTGTGTGAGCACTGCCTCCCATTCAGTTGCGGTTGCTTGAGTACACTCAGCACCTCCTCTCTTCTGCACTCATGTTCCTATTCCTGCACATCTATGTGTGTGATCCTTGAACTACTTCTGACCAACCTATCTGGACGTTTCAGTTACATTTGTAGAAGAAAAGTTCCTCCTTGTACTTATTTTTCCCATGTATATATGTGGGATATAGTGGACACTCCAAGCTGAAAAATGTGTGACTGTGTTTGTACGATGCTGGGCTTGAGCAAACAAACAAAAATCATAGAATTATAGAATCATCAAGGTTGGAAAAGACCCTTAAGATCATCGAGTCCAACCATTAACCCTACTCTACCAAGTCCACCATTAAGCCATATCCCCAAGCACCACATCTCTATGGCGTTTAAACACATCCAGGAATGGCCATTCAGCCACTTCCCTGGGCATCCTGTTCCAATGCCTGACAACTCTTTCAGTGAAAAAATTTTTTCCTAATGTAGAGTTTAAACCTCCCTTGGTGCGGCTTGAGGCCATTCTCTCTTGTTCTATCACTAGTTACTTGTGAGAAGAGACCAGCGCCTACCTCTGAACAACATCCTTTCAGGCAGTTGTAGAGAGTGATAAGGTCTCCCCTCAGCCTCCTTTTCTTCAGACTAAATAGCCACAGTTCCTTCAGCTGCTCCTTATAGGACTTGTTCTCCAGCCCCTTCAGCAGCTTAGTTGCTTGTCTCTGGACCCTCTCCAGCACCTTAATGTCTTTCTTGTATTGAAGTGCCCAAAACTGAACATAGTACTCAAGGTGTGGCCTCACCAGTGCTGAGTACAGAGGGCCAATCACCTCCCTGGTCCTGCTGGCCACACTATTTCTACTACAGGTCTGGATGCTATTAGCCTTCCTGGCCACCTGGGCACACTGCTGGCTCATGTTCAGCCGGCTGTCAACCAGCACCCCAGGTCCTTTTCTGACAGACAGCTTTCCAGCCCCTCTTCCCCAAACCTGTAGCATTGCCTGGGGTTGTTGTGGCCCAAGTGCAAGACACAGCACTTGGCCTTGTTAAAGCCCATATGATTGGCCTCAGCCCATCAATCCAGCTTGTCCAGGTCCCTCTGAAGAGCCTTCCTACCCTCAAGCAGATCAACACTCACATCCAACTTGAGAGAGTCTGCAAACTTACTCAGGGTGCATTCAACCACTTCATCAAGATCATTGATAAAAATGTTAAACAGAAACTGTCCCAACACAGAGCCCTGAGGCTGCCATCTGCATTTAACTCCATTCACCACCACTCTTTGGTCCCAACTGTCTAGCTAGTGTTTTACCTAGCAGAACATATTGCTGTCCAAGCCATGCACAGCCAGTTTTTTCATGAGAAAGCTGTGGGAACAGTGTCAAAGGCTTTATTGAAGTTCAGGTAGACAACATCCATAGCCTTTCCCTCATCCACTAGGTGGGTCATTTTGTCTTAGGAGATCAGGTTCGTCAAACAGGACCTGCCTTTCATAAAACTACGGGTTGACTGGGCCCGATTGCCTGTATATTATCCTGTATATGGTGCATAGTGGCACTCAAGATGATCTGGCCCATGACCTTCCCTAGCCTGTCTTTGCATCAGAGCACAAATTGAGCAAGTTTGTGCCTGTCCATCATATGCAGAATAAACACACACAGAGTTTCCAAGTGGTCCCAAAGAGCTTCCAGCTCCTGGCAGTGTTTAAATTCTGATGCTCAACTTTGTAGACACCTGCCACCACACGGAGGCCCCATCAAAACAGTTCTGTTTATGTTACTGTACAGCAATTGTTTTACTTTTCTTATGTATAAATTTGAGTTGTCACTTAATGTAGTCATGCCTTGACAACTTCTTCACTATGCCATCCAGCTTCCCTGAAGTATGCTACCTACCCAGACAGGAGGTGAGATGTCAGGGTGAGGGTTGCAAGAAATTTTTGGGTTTTCACAGGTCATACAGGAGGGGCTAACATCCCCAAGACATGCACTTAGACTGGCATAGAAACACCTAGTATTATATGAAACCAAAATTGTTAGAAAGAACACGACATATAGATATGGGTGTAGGATTTAATCTTGCTATTGTCCTCTAATTTCTGCATTAAGAGCCAGAGAAAGAGATTCAAAGAAACAGGACTATAAAAAAGGCATATGCTTCCATGGATTGCTGCAGAAAAAAATGTTAAGTATTTAAGCATTAATGAGGAACAGAGATTTGTGTGATATAATGATCCTATGACTCCAATAAATAGATTCCTGTTGTTTCTCCAACCAAAGCTAATTGAACTGGATGCTTTATATTTGCCTTTCATACAGTATAAAAGTGCTCAGAAACAAGGGATGAACTAGTTCTTTTTTTAAAGCACTTCCTCTAAGAACTGACTCCTCACTCAAGTTTCATGTTTTCTGTTCTGTTGTGCCTGTTTGGATTTGTTACACTGCCACATGTCCCATTGCAGTCTGGACACAACAACAGCTGTAGCAGGTAGCACTTCCAGAACAGCTGACACTCCCTCACTAACCCAGTTTTATGCGCCTCACAGGAAAACTGGTACAGCAAATACACAAAAGCAGAATAGTGCAAACAGTCTCGAAAAGGTGTTCACACATCACATTCTGATTTCAGTACAAAGATGGGTTTCCCTAGCTATCCCAGCAAGTCAGTGGCAGGGCAAGACTGGGATTCCCAATGCATACATCTGTATCCACTGGGGGAAAGGCAGCTGCCTTCTTCCGATTCAGTGCTGCAAAGGGTCACTTTCTCCCTTCGCCTTCTAACTATATAGAGATATACCAGCCAGCCTGGTTTGTCTGATCCAGTTTGATCAATACTGGTTTTCAGCCCACATGGAATTTTCTATCTGCCTTTAAATTAGTAACTTTTCTTATTTAAGACAAAGCATTTTGGAATCAAAGAGGAAAAAAAACCAAACATGTTAAGCTTTTCCTGTATTTTACCAATGCAAATTTACTATCATAAAGGTTTACGGCAAGGCTCGCAAAGCTTACCATTCAAAAATGATTAGTCATGTTCTGTAGCATTATTTGGTATCTGCAATGGGACTTCATTGATTTGCAAGTATTCTCAATGCACTGCATAATGTCAGAGATTACTGATTTCCCACAAATGAACTTTTCTTCCTTTGCTTAAAAGGATTTAATATAAAAACAATTCACTTAAGAGCTGCTTCTGCTGATTCAAAGAGACAAGTGCTGATCCCACCCCACCATCTACTGGAATTCCACAGAATCACAGAACTGCTTTAGAGACTCTGCTCTACCGGCCACAATGTGAAATAGGCTGGAAAGCCGGGGAGTGGTTGGAAGAAATACTACACACTGCTACCATTCACCAGATAGCTACTGGTGAGTGCTATTTAGACACTGTGGTTACCAGGCTAGGTGGACTTCCAATCTAACCTGGAATTTTTTTTTCCTTGCTATCTTGTAGAATAAAGAATAAAACAAACAAACCAAACAAACAAACAAACAAGCACACACACCAAAAAAGATCAACCAAAAAACCCTAACCTAAAAGGCAAGGGTTTGCATATTTATTTTCCTTTACCAAAGTAATACAATAAATGTGACATGCCCTGCTTTCAGCTCCCCAGTGTCACAGACAGAGATGTGTACCTAGGACAAACATACCTGCACCTTGACTTTCCTGACTCAACAGGTCTCCACAGCCACCTCATCTGCTCTTCCACGTGCACATCTGGCTTGCACTCTCCACCAGACCCTTCAAACCAACCTTACGCCATGCCAGAGGTACTGAATGCAGTTTTAGACCTGAGAATATCATTAGGAAGGCTTTGGAGAGTAACAACAGAAAGCCACAGCACCATAAGACTCCCTGCTCCTTCTGATGTGACCACAACAATCAGCCTGAGGAAAATTCTAAATTTGGTTCAGTAATTGCAAATGGAATATCATTTGGGAAAACAATACTCATAAAACCTGTTACTGTTTAACAGGCCTACTCTAATTACAGAGTGGACTCTCAGGCATGATAGTTACTCAAATTGTCTCACAGGGTGATACCCTAATAAATTTTACGATAGGAGATGCCCTAGTCCCATTGAAGTCATGGGCAAAATTCATATTTACTTTGCAGAGGATGTTTTCAGCCTTGTAAAGTAAGGAGAAGAGCAGAACAAATCCTCACTCTGTCTTACATTTCATAGAGAAACCTCTAAGATATAGCTGTGACTTTATTCTTTCTCTAGTCACTGTTGATCTGCTGACATTTTAAGAGAGATTTTGCCTATTTGGGTGGACCCTGAATCAGTCACCAGAGTGCAGCACAGCTGAATCCTTCTGCCTTGTTCGTGTCTGACTTCTCCACATGCAGCTGGGCTTGGTGCTAATGCTCCTGACAGTTAGGATGGAGATCCAAATCTTACTTTATATATCTCAAGGTACTTTAAATACTTTATAAGCAAATTATCATTACCGGATTTCATTAGGAATGGAATGTTGATGGTATTCATTTGTTCATTTTGACTTCCAATCACCATATTACATGCTTACCAAGCAACACTGAGGCTGAAAAAGTTAAGGTTTGTGATACGCCATGAAGAAAGCAGAGAAACACTTCACCCCTGGAGCTGCTGTATCTGCAATGCTGGCTTCTGGCAGCGCTTCTTACAGATGGGGGCACTGCTGCTTCAGATGCTTGGCAAAGGGAGATCATCCTTCCTCCAAAGCGCTGACTGTGTCAGGGTGAAAAAGGATGCAGAAGCCTTGTCCATTTGTCAATGTCCTCTGAGGGGCAGCAGAAGAGCAGGTGCATAAGGTCAGTATGCTCATGACTGGCAATGTGGCACAGAGCAGGTGCTGTCAGCTGTAAGCACTGATGATCTGTAAGTCTCTGCAATACCAGTCTTCAGCCCTGCTCTGCACCCCAGTAAACAACATTTATATAACATCTGAATATATGTTTCAACCATTCTCTGTAGTCTCACCATAATTTTTGCATTCACCTAATGAACAACAGGTAGAAGGAGAAGGAGAGTTAACTACCCTACATACAGGAAAAAACACTGATGCATAGGAAAATGTGAACAAACAAACATGCAAAAAAAGTCCTGTGTTTCTGCTACCCTCTTTTCATCACTTTTCTATACTGGAGATTTCTTCCACAAAAACAAATAAACAAACCGAAACAAATAAACAAAAAAAAAAAAACCAACAACAACCCAAAAAAACCCCAGCTACAACTGAGAGCATAAAAATTTATGAACATTTTGTTTAAATTAACAAATAATGTAAGTCAACAATATTAAAGCGATCATATTTATCTGATGCCTACACCAGGCTCTACCTCTTTTGAGGCTTTGTTGTCCTTAGCTAGGGTTACTTTCACAGCCACTGAGTACAGGATGCCCTGAGAAATTTAGGTGCACTTCCTTTGAGCTTTTTACAGAAGCAATAAAATGATAGAGAGAAGTTGGTGGCTCAAGCCCACTCCTAAATCTCAGCTTTTTGGGCAGCCTCTGAGATGTGCTATGTCTACCAGAGCTGAGAAACAGTACTATGTTCGTGTCTACATGGGGAGAGTTGTTTTGCTAAAGTATTGGCCTTGCTTCTCTTCTGAGGGCAGGAGTTGCTGGCTCTCAGGCACACTCTGTTCCTGTGGGCTGTGGACACCTATCTCTAGAGGAGGTGCCTGGCTTTCCCATAACTGAAGGCAAGCTGAGTCCCTGGTAAAGGTACACAGTGTCATGTGGAATACTGTGCCCCATGTAGGACCCAAAAGGAATCAGCTGACAGGTGGTTTTCTCCCAGATTCTCTGGTTGCATACCTGCAATGCAACTCATTCCCAGCCTAATGCACTGCAAGAGTGAGACTTAACTAGTATGCTCCAAAGCCTGTTGCTTCCATATCAGAATCAGAATGGAAGAACAGAGACCTAGTAATGGTAAATTGACAGGTAAAAATGAGTATTTAATCGATTGGATTAGGTAGGGGATGGTGGAGCAGCTGTAACTGTGTAACCTGCACTGCAGCAATGCCTAGGGTCAGAACTCCTGTGTACACAGAGTACAAAGAGCAACTTGTCATGGGCAGTAAACAAAGGCCTGTTTTGGGGTCTTTTCAAGATCACCAAGAGCAAAGATTTGCAGTTCAAAATGCCAGGCCAAAAACACATCACCAGCTCCAGTGCCCCCTCCATGAAGTCAGCAGCCATGGCAGGCAGCTCCTTGAGTAGAATGAGAGAAACAGAGCAAATCTCTGGCTCCACAGTTCCACCACATGCCTCTCCACAGTTAAGGACCCCTTGAACAGATCACACTGACACATTTTGGAGAATTTCTGCTCTGGTCTTTCATTTCAAGCTGTTGAGGCTGTATTGCTTTCTGGACCATACTAGCTTTTTTCAAACATATACTTTGGATTTAGGTTAAGAAGCTGATGCTTGGGATATGAATAAGTTCCAGATACTCCTACAGTGTTCGCATGTATGTTATGTCTCTAGCATCCATTGTAGTCATGGGAACAGGTCATTAGACCACAATAGAATAAATATAGTGAGTAAAGTCTACAGCCTTCTTAATCTGACCAAACTTAGGTGTAGTTTTAGTGTAGGTCCTGCCTGCTCTTTCAGGCTGGAAGTGTCTTGCCTTTTCTTTCCACTAAGTGCTAAGTAAACTTGCTATACCTCTCCCATCCACCAGTCCCTAGGCACTGCTGGTGATCTACTGCTCCAGGTAAATTCCAAATCAGCCTATTTATTGCTATTTCTTCCATGTAAACAACCCAGCAAAAAGCGAAGCTCACCAGGGTCCCCTCCCCTTTACAGTACAGTCAAGTTCCTAACTTAGACAGGCAGATGCTCAGCCAAAAAAATAGCATGAAGATGTGGGTCTGCTGTTGGTTTGGCAGACACTGGGTTTGGACCATCCTCTGTGAACTATTATACCTGTTGCACTATGCTGTTGGGAGTTATCACTATCCACTTCATCTATGGCAATGTGCTCTTAGTTGTTTTCCCTTCTTTAAACATTGTACATTAACTCACTGTAAATGGGTAGTACTAAACTAAGGTAGAAAGGGATTGCTAATTTGTGTTTTCCATGCAGGAAACCAGGAAATAGGTAATCTCTGAAAACATATTTTCACAAACGTCCTCAGACACATGCTGACAACACAGCAGTACAGGCAGCCTGCCCGCAGGGCTGTCCATGTCTCTGAGTAGAGCACATGCCTCTCGGCTGACACAGCGAGGATGTCTGTACTGACCTGTGCTGGCAGCTCTGCACATGCTCCGTCTGCCATCCAAGTCCCACTCACCCTCCGAGGCTTGTTTGTCTACAGGCAGCATTCATCTGCTGAGGCTGGGTGAGCTGCAGCATCTCTCAGAGCTGCTCAGAGGCAGTTTCACTCGCTGAAGCTAAGACATTTTTCAGAAACTCAGTTAAGCTTCCAGGGATGTCATTTTACGAGGGTCCATAACAAGCAGAATATACCATTCCCATCAAGCTAGTGATAATGTCCTTGCCTTGACAACAACCTGCAGCCATAAAGCAAGTTTAATTATCTGACAAGAAGACTGGTGACAGCTATTGTTGCATTGTTTACTGTGATACATGGGATTCTTCTCTGAAAACCATGGAGAAGACATTTGTCAGGTCTGGTTGTAAATAATGCGATAGACCACAATGGATTTCAGATCCTCATCAGTGTTTGATCAGCAAAAAGGTAAGTCACCTGATACTAATATCAAAATCCGCTCATCCTCCCATGCCTCCCATGCAAATGTAATAAGATTATTTGACAGAATGAGTAACAAGAATTTTTTGAAAATATCAAGTCTCACAGAGATTTATTTTGGTTACATATGAAGGAATTCCTTCCATCAGTTTTAGACATGGATATTTCAGCCTATTTCTATAATGTTTTTTAAAAATAAAATGTTTCAGCAGACTAGCAACAGCATCTGATTGCTCTTGTGCTTAGTATTGAGACATGTATATATATATTTATTGTTTATATTATATATTGTCCTGTTACGGGTATATATAAAAACAAAGGCAATATTAACAAACAGAGTTTAAAATTGAGTAAAAATTTAAGAAAAGCTTATTTTTGTAAGTCTACTAGGTTGTATACATTCAAAGGTCTAGATGCTGACAAGTAATTGACTTCACTTCAGCAAATGTTAGCTGTACAGGTAAGTATTTCCATAGTTGTGCATTTAAGATATTTTTAAAAGCCCCAAATGAAGAATTTCTACATGGCAAGGTTGCTATGGAAATACTGATGTCTGTTGTGTGTTTTTAAGTTCAATGTTTGAATTTCATGTCTTTGTCAGTATAAGTTTCTATGTCTTATGGCTTAATCCACTATAAGGATTCCTTGTTGCATTCCTTGTACATTCTCAAAGCAGAAAGGTGTCATTGTTTGATTATCCATGTTGCAACAATTTTCTCTTTAAGTTAGCTTGCTAAATAATTTGTGCGCAGCAGGCACAGTTTCCGGTGCGCACCTGCAAAGTGCCCAAACTGACATGGCCATGCTGGCCCCTCAATGAAAGCTGTATGAGAAAGATGGAGGGCAGGAGAAAGACAGCTGCAGTGCCTTTTGGCTGGCCAGGTCCCACAGGTTATACTTTTGTCCTTGCCTACACTTCTTTGGGGAACACAAAGTAAATACACTCTATGTAAAGCAGTGGATTTATGGCTGCCTTTCAGCCACGGTAGCACTCCAAGCCTGAACAAGTCTTGAGAGTACTGGTCTACACTAGCCCGGCTGGGACACCACCCTGAGTAGGTGGGGAAGACTGGGACACCACCAAGCAAAACTGAGTGACAAGAGACAAAATATACTACCAGCAAGGATAAAAGAGGAAGGAAAGTGCAACAGGAGAAGCGGGATCTGTACTGTGGGAATAGAGACAGGTGCTCCTAGGTCATGTGTAAATGATGTAAGGGGCATTTTCCCTAGTAGGACAGAGGTATATGGCTGACTGAGCCTCTGCAGCTCCAAACAGCTGTTCTCAAGCTCTCCTTCTGCCGGCATTATGAGTATGCTCTGTGCCACAGGCCAACCCAGCAGTGCTCAGACTGGGGAGGGAGAGAGGAAAAACTGCACATTCAGTGCAGCAGGATGGCTGCCAGGGAGCCAATGGAAATGGTGTCAGAAATGAAGCTGGAATAATATGACCAGGGCTAAGGAACAAGGCAGATCTCCAGGTGGATACGGGGGCAGACAGCAATACAGGAAACCACTGACCCAAAACACCTTCTCTGGATAGAAGTGGGAGAGTTGGGATGCAACACCTGCCTATGCCTCCCCTTGCTCCTAATCTGCAGCTCCTTCTCCTACCAGGCTACACTCTCCACAGACTCATCCTTTTTCCTGTTCAACATCATCTCCAGCCCCATGTCACACCCCACTTACAGCACCTCCTCAGCAAGATGGTCCCCTCCAGATAAATTCATCCTCTCCCCTCTACCACCACAGCAGGGATCCTGGCTCATTAGGTGATCTGTGACTGTTTGCCTTCCCTGACAGCTGCATGAAGAGCAGGAGCAGACAACATACAGTAATAGGGCACTGAACCCACTGGTTATCATGCAAAGAAAGTTCTATTCAAAATTTACAATGTGTGGTGGATTTTATATAAATAGCATGTTAATGTCTTGGTACATCACTGACTTCAGCAGACATATTTTTTTTTGCAAGTAGAAGGGGAATATCTTTCATTGGAGCAATTTATAACAATGGAAGAATACAGACTAGTTTTCAAACACACCAGATCAATATCTATGGATCCATAAAATAATCCAACCCTCCCTACAAATCCTTTTTCCACCTCACACATCAGAAAATTATCCCAGCTACAGGTCAAAAAAACCAGCATTCGGCTTGAACATCATATTGTCTCTTCAACACTTGCTATGGTATTGCTCATTAATGTCTTAAAATACTTATCAATAGTAACAACAGTAGCAATGTGAGACTTAAAGAAGCCTAGCAAGATTGGAAACCTTACCCTCCTAATGCTACTCGGTGCCATCTAAATGTGTGCTGGATCTGACTTCAAATGTTTACCATTTATCCAGGCTAGACAAAGGCCTGGACTGATACATTCCCAGCCAGGCACATACAGGGATTATCACTTTGTTAAGTAATTCGTAACTCCATAATATTACAGAGAGAGATACACTTTCCAAAAACTGCACTCTTCCACCTGCTACTGACCCTTGACACTGACATGCTGAAATAAAATAAGATTCCTAGTATTGTGTCCTGCCAACAAGCTGTAGGAAAACACATAAGTCATTTGGTTACTGGTGGAGACAAGAGGATTTATACAGAAGATGAGAGTAAATCATGTACACAAATATTTCTTCTTCATAATGAACAAAATTATCCTGTTATCCAGACTTCAGTCTCCAAAACATAGAGATTTAGCAAGGTCTAAATCAATCATTGTCAAGACCATGTACAATGAACTGCAGTAGATTTAATTAAACCTTAAAAACCCAATGCAGGAGAAAGCAAAAACTTAAGTACATCTAACATGCACTTTGTAAAACAACTCTTCAGCTGACATCGCAAATCGTAAATTGTGCATTTTTCATAGGAGAGTTACAGGATAATTAATGTCACAAGCAGTATAATTTCATTGCTTTGAATCCTGTGGCCATTCTGCATGTTTCTTTATAGACCACCTTTACCAACCAAAATTACTTTGTCTTAAAAAAATTGCACACTTCTAAAATACTGCAGCTGATTTCAGGTAGGATGGCCTTTAACTTTGATTCTTGATGAGGATTTTAGCTACAAGAGAAGGTGTCAGAACCCTGTATGTCATTTGGTCTTTGCTCATTAACATTCTTCCAGACCTTTCTACACCAGTGTTGGGCCAGCCTACAGTTTCTCCCCACCCTTGCTCCATACTCAGGCTCTTCACAAAATCACAGAATTGTCACGGTTGGAAAAGACCTCTAAGATCACTGCGTCCAACTGCTAACCCCCCAAAAATCAACAAATCAAAACACACACTAAGGACACCACCTCACCATCCCACTAGAGCATGTCCTGAAGTGCCCCATCTACACATTTCTTGAATACCTCCAGGGATGGTGACTCCACCACCATTCCAGCACCTCACTACTCTTTCAGTAAAGAAATTCTTCCTAGTATCTAATGTAAACCACCCATACTGCAACTTTAGGCCATTTCCCCTAGTCCTATCATTACTGACTTGAGAGAAGAGGCTGCACCCACCTCACTACAGTCTCCTTTCAGGTAGTTGTAGAGAGTGATAAGCTGTTGCCTTAGCGTCCTCTTCTCCAAACTAAACAATGCCAGGTCCCCCAGTGTCTCCTCATAGGACGTGTTCTCCATACCCTTCACCAGCATGGCGGCCCTTCTCTGAACCCATTCCAGCAACTCAATGTCTTTCTTGTAATAGGGTCCCAGAACTGAACACAGTACTCAAAATGTGGCCTCACCAGTGCTGAGTGCAGGGGCACTATCACTTCCCTTCTCCTGATGGCCACACTATTTCTGATACAGTCCAGCATGCTGTTGGCCTTCTTGGCCACCTGGGCACACTACTGGCTCAACTTCAGCCATGTGTCAACCAGCACCCCTAGGTCCTTTTCCACCAGGCAGTTTTCCAGCCACTCTTCCCCAGGCCTGTAGCATTGCCTGGGGTTGTTGTGTCCCAAGTGCAGGACCCAGCACTTGGCCTTGTTAAACCTCATACAGTTGGCCTCAGTCCATTGAGTCAATGTGTCCAGATCCTGCAGAGCCTTCCTACCCTCAATCAAATTGACACTCCCATCCAACTTGGTGTCACCTGCAAACTTACTGAGGAAGAAATCAATCCCCTCGTCTAGATCATTGATAAAGATATTGAACAAGACAGGCCCTGGGGGACACTATTGATGACCAGCCGCCAACTGAATTTAACTCCATTCAACACATATTTCTGGGCCTGACCGGCCAAACAGTTTTTAACCCAGAGAAGAGTACCCCTGTGTAAGCCATGAGCTGCCAGCTTCTCTAGAAGAATGCTGTGGGAGATGATGTCAAAGTCTTTACTATAAAGTCTAGGTACACAACATCCACAGCCTTTCCTCATCCATTAGGTGGGTCAGCTGAACAAGATCGGGTTGGTCAAGAAGGACCTGCCTTTCCTGAACTCATGCTTTCTGGGCCTGATCCCCTGGCTGACCTGCACTTACCACGTGAGCTCATTCAAAATGAACCACTCCATAACTTTTTTGGGTACCAAGGTCAGTCTGACAGGCCTGTAGTTCCCCAGATCCTCCTTCTGGCTCTTCTTGTTGATGGACATCACATTGGCAAGCCTCCAGTCACCTGGAACCTCCCCTGTTAGCCAAGACCGTTGATATATGATGAAGAGAGGCTTAGTTTGATCTTCTGCCTTCCTGAAGTTGACTGACAGTTTACTTTCACCAGTAGAACAGCAATTTTTCCAAAATTAAATATAAAATGTATCTGAAATGGCATCAGTACTCACTGGCATTTACAGAACTGCAAGATAATAAATGAAGTAACACTAATGCATTTGAAGATGGAGGGTCAGGCATCTGGCTGTTCACAATTCATTTATCCCACATGGCGCTTGTGCCCCAGCTGTGGCCAAGCTCCTCAGCAGAGTAAGATCACAGAAGGGGACTCAAGCACTCAGTACCTCACTGTCACCTTCTGCAAAATGCTCACTCTCCAAACCACTCCCCTCTTGCCCAGGAAGGTGTCTTCAAGAAAAAATGGTCTACAAGCTTTGCACCCATGCCCCCTCATTCCTTAATAGGGTAAACTAGTGGAAGATCAAGTAGGAGATGTTGTGTCACCTGGAGCCAAGTGCACCCAGCATAAATGACATCCAAGTCCTCCTGGCACTTCCTGCTCCCTGTCATGTGAAATATCAGAATACCATGCATCTGGCTTCCTCCTCACCCCTCACCCCTTGCTCAAAGTCAAACAGGTCATGTTAAAGACACCACACTTGGAAATCACATCACCCTACAAAAATGGCATTAATGTCAGTCTATTTTATGTCAGATGTACAATATACATGCTCATCAATTCCTCCTGGGCCAGTCTCCCTCACTGTCAGGTCCACCTGCCTCTCCTTGCTCTGACAGCTAGGACTCACAGGTGGGGAAGTGTGAATCTTGGTTGTGGCTTCATGCCACCATCCCTTAAGAGGAGTGTAGCCCATGTTCTGCAACAGCAGGCTTGAGGAAAACACCATCGTTCATCCCTCCCCCCCCCCCCCCCCCCCCGCCC
>WUAM01000326.1:312014-326874 GCA_024336885.1 Actenoides hombroni | reverse complement strand
AACTTAAGCAAGTCCTTAGATTCACAGGTGTAGAATGGAAAGAGGAGGGAAGATAAAAGGGGAAACACAGACAGCCCTAAAATGCAATGATAATGCTAAGAAGCAACATCAAAAGCTCCCAGTGAGGAAATAATAAACCTGGCTATGCATATAGGAAGGCTTTAAACTGCACACTAACACAAAGAGACAAAAGATTATAGGAGAACTAATACAACATAAACACATAATCTCCAGAGACATTCACTTGGAAGAAAATATTTTGTCAGGGTTTCCTGAAAACAGTTAAGTGGTCCATAGCATGGCCCTCTGCCCCTCCCACCTCTACATTACTGGTAGCTGCAAGCCATCTTAGCAGACTCCTTTCACATGATTCTTCTCTTACTAGGTATTCTTCTCTTTCTCTAGGTATTGAAATACCTAGTTCACTAAAGTATTGTGACGAAGGGAAAAAAATAAACTCTCCATCCAGTGCAATGAACAAGGAAAACATTGTACTATGTATGACTGAAGACCAGGCAGAATAAAATGCAATGTTATGGTAGAATATTATATTAGTAACAATAAATTTCCTTAGTAAAATTATCATTCTGCATATCAGTTGGACATACAAAGGGCCAAAGTATAAGAACAACTGCTGTACTCACTATGAGGATAAATTTAATAGACATAGGTGTAAAAAGAGTCAAAACCAGAAAAAATGTCCCAAACTTGAAGGATCCTCCTCATGGTACTTGATTTGATGCATACTTCCTTAAGAATTTCTTGTTTTGAAAACATTGAGACATACAACTATAAGAAGCTGGGCTTTTTATTAACCAACCTAAAGAAAATGGAATTGTAATCAAGTGAAAATGACAACTGAGTCTGGTAGTGAATCTGTTGTTTGCTACTGTCTGGAGATTAAACAAATCTGAGACAAACACTTGCATAAAGCACAATGAGGGTTTGCCTTACAAGGGCTCCCAGATCAAAGCATGTATGATTTAAGTTTAATATAGATGAGTGATCTAAGAAAAGTTCACTGAGGAGAATGAATAATGGGTGGAAATAGATAAAGATGTGAGATGGGACAGAAGTATAAAGAAAACTGTGGGGGGAGACCTGCAGTATTATATAGAAACACATAGCAAAAATAATAATCTCTGAGAAAATTGCTGAAAAAAACTTGAGTACAAAAAAGGAGAAGAAATGGAGGGATAAATACAGTAAGGTTACAAAAACATGTAATTTTCCTATGGTACATTTACCACTGAACATCCTGGTATAACAATAGTACTGTGGTTCACGGTAAATTTACCACAGGAAGACTACATTTTTGTTGACCTCAGCTCAAAGCTATCAATCTCAGAATAAGAGCAGTGTAAGTATTTTAGGGGCATTTTGTGTGCAACTTTAAAAAAACCAGGATGAATGCAAAGATAAGAAGGCATTCCTACAAAAAGGGAGCTGGAAAGCCATGGAGCAGTTGGCAGCTCTTTCTGCAGAGGTTCTAAATACTGGAAACTATCCTTTGATTATTTAGAAATTGTAATTAACAATTTGATTGAATTGTTAGGACAGAAATTTCATAGCCATCTTAAAAGCAATTATTGCTTCCTCAGATAAGAAGCTATTGGATATAGTATGCTTGAATGTCACTTAATCAGTTTAACACCATGTAGTAAAACTCAGAAAAATTGGAAAAGTGTCAACAAGATTAAATTCATCACATGGCACAGAAAACTTGTTAAGCAGGTGGTGAATAGAGTGATCATAAAAAGTACAGTTCTTTGTCTGTTTCTGGTTTGAGCAATACATGCAATTTCAATTACAATGACTGATGTCAATAGCACAATTTGTATAAGTATAATCTGACATAATGGACACAGAATTCAGTCCAAAGATAAGATGTACCAAAAATAAGGAGCAAAGTAATCAAAATCAATTGGTCCATAATGAGGTGATGAAATATAGTTGTATATTACCCACAACTACCACAAACTAGAAGTACACCAAGCATGTTGTGGTTCAGGATGAATTTCAACATTATTTTGATAAACTGTAGGAATGAGCTGAAATTAATAAAATAGCACTGTGTACAGAACTGTGAAAAAGTAAAACTGTCTGCACAAAATGAAGAGTAGTAGCCCAGCAGATTACAAAGTGAGTAGAGGTTTAAATTGTGTTGATAACAAAACAAACATCATTCTGGAACATATTAACACAAGTGTGATACATGTGGCTACGGGAAATAGCAATGTCATTTTCAATGTCAGGAGAGAAACCTCAGCTGTATAATTATGTCATTTGGGGTGCCACAGTTGAAGAAAGCTGTAGACAAACTGGAAAGAGGCCAAAAGCAAGCACCAAGTATGATAAGTGGGTTGAAAAATCTGACCCGTGAAAAGAGGTTGAAATGGTTTGTTTAGTCTAGAAAATGGTGGTAGACAGAACAGTCTGCAAACGTATAAAATGCCAGTATGAACAGTGGGAAGCATATTATGCAAATGCTAAGAGTTGTACAAGAACATTGAGGGGCTGAAACTGTAGGTGCAGGATGTGAAATTCGGACTTGGCAATGACACTGTAAAACTAGAGGAACAGTAGTGTCACTAGAACACAAATGCAGAATTAGTAAGATAATACATGTTAATCATTCTTTGTATAAAAACTGACTTGGAGAAGGATCATAATGCTTAAGGATGCTTATTGTGGTAGTACTAGAAGTATAAAATAGACTTTAGATTCAGGTAGCCCTGGATGTTACTGGAGATTTATCCAATGTTAGTGGCCAAAAAACATAAATGAGAATTATGCTGGTATGGAGTCCGTTGACATTTGGCATAGGGACTGAAGAAAAGACCAATTATTCATAGAACCTTGGTATTCCTGAATATGAAAATCAGCACTCTTTTTTCATTAGATATTCAGACAACTATATATTAACAATTTTAACATGGTTGATGAGGATGTTATAAAATGTCTGGTCATAGAAAATAAGTTAGGACATCACGATCATAAGAAATTGAAGAGATAAATAAACAAATTACATACAAAACAAAAATCCTGATTTCAGAGGGACACATTTTAGTAAATTAAGGGAATACTCAGATGGAATGAGCAACTCTGGGACCAGCAAGTTGCAGGGACCTGGAATATATCCTGTCAATGGTGCAAAATGTAGCAGGAATCTATATGCCAAGAGCAGAGAAGAAAAACGTGTAGCAGAGGCTTGAGATAGAATTTTTTAAAATATATTTAGAATAAGTAGATATCTTACAAAATAATAGGCAAAAGTACAGAGAAGCAAAAGGAGCTGTATCTCAAAATCAAGTAATGAAGAGTAATAATTAAATGTTGGATAGAGGTTGGAAGGAAATCACTTCCTGGGATAAGCCTTGAAATCAATCTTGCTTAATATTTTCATGATAACTTGGCACAAAATACACAGGCTTTCTGGTGAAATAAGCCAATAACAATAAACTGGAAGACATTAACAGAAAAGAATGGGAATATCATACAAGGGAAGCTGGATCACCTTCAAGTCTAGAGTAATATGAATGGCACAAAACTGAATAGGATAAAAAATTTAAGTCATGTGTTTAGGTGCTAATAAGGAAGGTCTTCACAGAAAACAGAAACTTCATGATTAGAAATGAATATGGAAGAGAAGTACTGAGGTGTAAAGGGTTATTCCAAAATGACTAGGAGTTTCTAATAGGACACAGCTGTGAATAAGGCAGATGCTGTTCTGTGACATACCAAAAGAGGTATTTCTAATACAAATAAGGAAGAGCTAGTGTCACTGTACAAAGACCTGGAAAAAATGTCTGTGTATAACTAGTTACAATTTTAATCACCCCTCTCCAAGGATACATAACTAAAACACAAAAGGAGAAGGGTTAGTGGGTTGAGAGAAGTAGAAATCATATTTTACAAGGAAAACTTAAAAGACCTTGATTTATTAGAGTGTCAAGAGAACAGCTCAGCAGGGATATGATGATTGTCTATAAATATGTCTGAAGAACAAATACGAGTTAGAGGAAAAAGTACTTAATCTAAATAATAATGCTGGCACAAAAACAAAGGGATGTAAATCAGACATGAGTATGAATAGAAATTAGAGATACTAATCACTACAGCAAACAAGTTCTTGAACTGCCTTCCTTTGGGAGTAATGGGGACAAAAAATGAATTGCTTTTAATGGACACAGTAAATTTATTAAAGTGGTGATGTAACATAGCTGCAAGTGATTACAGGGATTGAATTTGATGATCTAGAAAGACCTTTCTAGCCTTGTGTTTCTATATCGTTATAAAAAAAACATGAACTCTTTTTCTCTATTTCCACCAAGTCAAGATATAAAATGTTCAGTTTCATTTGGAGGTTAGAAAACAATGTCAACTTTCTATTAAGATACTGAAACACTGGAGCAAAACAGCCAAGAAAGTTTTCAAGAACTACTTGAGCAAATATTTGACACGGCTTTTCTAGGTGTCCTCAGACAGGCTTACAGAAGTGGGTCAGTCTTCTGAAGTCCTTCCCAACCCTAAATTTTTATGAGAAAATATAGTCTCATATCTTTCTGGAGGGTGTTTTAGTAAAATCCCAAGTTATTTCTGAGAAAGCCATTGAGTAACTTACACTGTAACTTTTGGAGATATTTGCAGTGGTATATTATTTCTTATTTTCCATGTTCAAAATGTTCTAGGAAATTCATAAAGCAAACCCAGTTCCCAGCAGGTGACTGGAAGGTTTTGGCTTTCATACGTGGGGAGCCTGGTATACACAAACCAAATATCATCATTGTATTTGTCCTTCTCTAGCAGGGAAAATGCAGTTTGGTGTGGGTTCCATTGTAAAATGCTTTTCTTCTCTGAACTTCCTCCCAGAGTGGCAACAGGATTCTGTGTTCCATCATTCTCGACCACTACCAGGGACCATCAATAATAAACTATGATGACGAGAATGGCAAAACATGTATGCACATTGCCGCTGCTGCAGGCTACAGTGATATTATCAGTGAGCTGGCTAAAGTCCCAGAGTGCAACTTGCAGGCCCTTGATGTGGATGACAGGTAACCATGGAAACTATGAAACTGAAATTGCTGCTTCCTTTCTATTAACCTGAGACTAGCCCTGTTTATTCTGTAATTGTGTTTCCTGTTTCACAGGCCATGGCCTAGTTAATGAGCTGCGCTTACAGAGAACTGTGCTTGCTCAGAAACACTGCAAAGCAGTTCAGCTCACATATATCATGTCTAGTAGCTGACTAGCAGCGATGTTATTTAACTCGGTGTTTCTGGTAGGAAATAAGATTATGTGTGAAAGGACTTTGCTACTACTTCACTTAACTTCTTTCAATCAAAAGTGAACATCCCTTTCAAAACAATAAAACAGGATCCTACAACTTGAAGGTCATATCCTGCTGCTGTATCCTCCTGCTTCTATTTAAGAAATGTCAATATTCCCTTGTTGCATTTAAGATGCTAAGACAGTATTTCTGTAGGGGCAGGGAACCTTCACTTTCCAGTCTGACAAGGCATTTAATTCCTTCCAGGATGAAATCCCTATGTCATAAGTGCAGAAGAGTCATCTTCTTTCCTCTTTTTGACTCTACACCTACCTTCCTTGGAAATTTGCTTGTAAATTTCTTTAAGGCAAACAGAACTAACTGGCTGTTCATATTGATTATCCTTCTCAGTGGAGCAAAAGCCAAGGTATTCTTGGCTTAGGGCTTCAGGTACTTAAAATAATAGCACTCTTCATGGAAAAGTGTAATAAAATGGAACAGAAATAAAACCAACAGGGTCCTGGAGAAGTTTCTAAACATCAATAAAATGTGGTTAAGAAGGTCATGTTTCTATGGAAAGAAGGGTGAAGGGAAGAGTTGAATTACACTTAAGAACTTAATAAAACACGATCTATTACTCATTCTCAGATATTTCCATAGAAGGTATTATACTTGAAGAAGGGAAAAGATAAGCTGTTCACTATAAACGCACAGTAGATTTTCATTCTGTTGTGTTTCTGATGGCACCCATCTGAAATAACTTGGATTGAAAAAAAGCAGGAGGAGAAAAATTGATTTTATTTTTCATTCTTGTATGGTTTTCTTATGGTGTTTTCTGTTTTTTAAGATTTTTCACAAGAGCAAACTATTACAATTTGGAAATTGGACATAAGTTTCCAAAGATAAGATGAAATCTTTCTGCCAAGCAGAAAATCAGTTTGATTCTCCTACACAGATTCAAGGCAATTATATATGCTCCAGTCTGTGCCCATCAAAGACCACAAAAGCATGTAAAGGGGCAATGACAGTTTGGTAGATGTGTCCAGACCTTCCTATTCATCTAGCAGAGGCGTATTCTCCTATTAATACTCCTGGAGAGCCCTCAGCCAATCATTGTTAATTGTGTTTGGTGCAAAGGTGTGAAGAGCTCGTCCCTGTGCAGTGGACACTAGGAAGACTTTTTTCAAATTCAGCTCTGAAAACTTCAGGCACTTCTTCCACTCTTCAACTCCAGCAGAAGAGATGCTATTATATAGCATCTGTAGGCATTCTGCAGCCCTGTATGTACTTTCTCTACAGCTAAACAGGTGCACATATATAGATGCCAGTCTGTGGCCACCTTATGACCACTGGCAGCTACATCAGTGTGGGATAAGTTGCTGGATGTTGTGAATCTAGATGAGTAGTACAGGAACATACCTCATTATGTCATTAATAGTTTTGATATTAAATTTATTCATCTATTTTAATGATACTCCACCCTTTTCGGTAGGACTCCTTTGCACTGGGCTGCAGCAGCAGGGAAAGCTGACTGTGTGAAGACACTGCTGGACCTGGGGATAGACAGCAGCCCTCGAGACATCAATGAAAATACTCCTCTGACATATGCGATGTACTGTGGGCACACAGCATGTATCAAGCTGCTGTCTCAAGAGAGCAGGTAAAGCAAAAGTTCTTATCTTGCTCACAACGTTGCCACTGACTAGGAAACTAATTGATTGCTTTCTGTATGCTACTGAAGGGTTTGAGCCCTGGGTGATGTCTCTTCGATTCATATGCAGAACTTGGTTCAAGTTTTCCACCAGAATAGCAATGTCAGAATTAGTCATAACTGTGGTTACAGTGCTAGTTTGCCTATCAGCTGAGGGTTCTGAACCAAGATGTGAGTATAGCTCTTGCTAAGTCACTTGCGTGCAGAAAACTCACGTTACAGAATAACCTCAGCCCTCAGATATATGCCTTCCCCTTTTTCAAAATATCTAAGCACTAGCTGTGTGTTCAGATAATCAGACAGAAGAAGAGACTGAACATAAAAAACAGCTTTGCCAGATATATAATAAATAAATCTCAAGTTTTCATCCTCAGGATAAGGGTTTGGGAGTGTTTTCCTAGACTTCTTTAGCTCTCCACCTTGCTTGCCTCTTCTTAATCTGTTTTTTCTTTGTCAAAAAGTGTAATTCTTTTAGCATTGATTACAATCTCTTTGCATGTCTCATATTTCAGCAGCAGTCAATTTCTGTTCTTTAACTTTGGTAAACGAGAATCACTTACAAAGACATTTATGATCATGTTTCTCTGTGCTTTACCCTCCTTCCCAATCAGCAGTTAGTATGTGTTATAAACTGTGAGACATGGTTAACTTTAACCCTCCTCTTCTTCCTCCTGCACTCTGTCTGTTGGAGTAAGTCTGAAATGTTGATTAGTCAAAGTCTCATCTAAAAATTATTGCAGCAACTGCACTGTAGCTAATTATATTGATAGATCTGAAACTGTGTTGAGCCACTTTTGTACAGGCAAGAGAAGGGGAAGGGAAGAGGGAAGGAATCATGCCTCTGTTACAGTGTTAACCAGGACTGTGCTGTTGGAAATACCATTTTCCAAATATAAATTAATACAAAGACCACTTGGTTTTAAAGATCCCAGCATGTTCTACTTGTTATTATTGGATCTTGTCTTACCACTAAGAATAATGATTTTGCAACTGGTATATGCTGACACTAGAGAAGTTTGGGTTTTATCCCGATAGTTGAACTGAGTCTACCTTCAGATGACTTCAAGGCATATAGAAAGAGTAAAGTAACACAGTATCATTTTCAGTTTTCATTAATCACAGATTTGGAGTTCTGATTTTCTGCTGCCTTTAATGACCCCTACAAATGTATCTGAACAGTATATATCCCATTTCATGGGCTAACACAGGCAGTATTTTTTCATTATTTGGAAATAATAAAATCGCATTTTGATTCGTAGTTCCAGTAGATCCGAGCCTGTTCATCAGTTTCCTTCCCAGAATGACAGAATCCTAAAAAAAGAAGGACGATTCAGTATGCTGAACCACATCTTCTCTTGCAAAAAGAAGAAAGATGATCAGAAAACCGGCCAGAAGGAGAGAAGCAGAGACCGATATTCTCGAGAAGAGACTTCAGAAGTAGATGACATCATCACCACTTTTGATTGCATTATGGACACAAATTGCAAAAACATTCCAGATGAGTGTGTGACCACTGCTGACTTTAAAAGGAGGAGCACAGATACAAAGTACCTCAAACCAGAAAAGAAGCAACCACAGTGTCAGGGACTTTTGCCTGTCAGAACTCAGAGTCTCCCCCCAATCACTGTGGGCAATTCCTTCCTAACTGCTTCCCAAAGCACAATGTCAAGCTTCTCCTCCAGCACCAGCACTCACCATTTTGCACGCAAGTCTCAAAAGAGTAGGAGTGAACGCAACTTGCTGGACCACAGAAGCAGCTGCCAGACTTTGCTGGATGATCCCTGGAACACAGACTCTAACCAAATACTCTCCTACAAAGTCTGTACTAGGACTCCTTCAGACAAACTGATAGATGGCTTAAACTCTGATAGATCTCACCATGTGCTTTTGTGCCCCCCCCGCCTTCCCTCACTTCTCAGTTCTCCATCAGGTAACTTCTTTCTTCTCTATCTCCCAAATCCTATAATCTCTACCGACATGGCGAGCTAAGTCAGAAAAAATAGGTAAGTCTGACCCATGACATTTCTATTTCTCTAATATCTTTTTCCATTTCTTCTCCCTGTATGTAACAGCAATCACAGACAACATATGGACAGGACATCAGTTGACAGCTGAAGCAAGGTGCTTAGGTATGAGAAATGAGAGATTTAAGTAGACTGATGAACAAGAAAAAATGGAGGTAGTTAGGAAGCACGTAAGATACCTAAGCAAGGTGATTGACTCCAGGTTATGTATGTCCTTTGTGAATTGCATGTTAACACCCACTATCATGCCTGCTGCCTTGTGTCCATGTTTAGTTCTGGAACTAGATATGCAAAGGAACAGTACTGCACTCAAACCTCTAACTGTGCTGAGATGTGCTTCTGGATCCAACCAGGTAAGTCCACATGTGCCATGCTGGATGGCCCTGAACCATGCCACTTTCCCCTTACAGACATATTCTGACTACAAGCTATAGTGTCATCCCTTCCTACTCCTCCCACCCAGAGTGCCAGCTCTTTGGTCTAATGTGCTGCCCTTATGGTTTCTCCAAAGCTGAATTCAGGTTGCTAAATTTACGAAAACAGTGTAAATGCTTTTATGTTGTGTTTTGGAAACTGTAATGCAGCAGTAATGAAGCAGAGCATCAGAACTCTGAAGTAAAATCAAAACCAAGGTTTGGCAGGATTTCGGATCCAGTACTTTGTTTGACTCACATCCATGTTTAAATGAATCTGACTGGTTGGCTTGCATGCTGGAGTTTACTTCAACATATCAGTGTCTCCAACTTCATCTCCTTTGGGATTAGTTCCATGCCAAAATTAAACACATGTAGCATGCCTTCCAACCACTGTAATACCCAACTGAAAATGAAGTAAGCAAAAGCAATCCACAAACTTAGCAGTACGCCATTACAAGAAGCAAACATTATATAATAAGGAGATCTACCTCAGCCCGGCAGACATGAGCCATTATCCTCCAGTGGAAAAAAGAGCAAACAGAAATTGTGTCTGAGAAAGACTCTCAGTTAGTTCAGATCACTATCTGAGATTGCATGATAGTGCAAACTGTACTGACTCCTAAGCGAAGGGATCTATGAGATAAAAAATGGTTGTCCACATCTCTAATGATGAGAGTAGAGATGGCAATTTCAGAATTAAGTCTTTCTATGTTGTGAAAATAAAGTCTGGAAATAGTTTTTAGGGGTAAAAAGGAGCTATTCAAAAAGTTCCACCTCCTGAACATCAGACCACATGCCTGAAAGTTTAATAGACCAGATCTATAGGTGTCACTACTTTTTTACTCTTCACTCTTTAGATATCCACTCAATCATATGAACCCCAGATTCCACATGCCTAACAAGGCCTTCTCCAGCACAACTCTTTCTACAGTGAACTCTGCAAGGCTCAGCTCACATGTGGAAGACAACAAAACCTGCAGGGCTTCTTTACAACCTAAATATAAAGGGATACAGTTGGGCTGAGATATTTGAGATCATTCATGTTGACAGGAAGAGGACAAATGAACTCAAACTGGATAAGCCAAACCTGTGGACAAATATGGGGAAACATTTCTTGGTGGAATTAGCTAGACTATGAATATGTTTGGTGTGGAAGTAACTACCACATTATGTGATATAGATTTTTCTTAAGACTGTAGAATACTGTATGGTTAAATCCTTGTTTGCTTTGCACAGAAGGACAGGCGGTTTTCTGTAAACATCCTATGATAAAAGCTGCAAATAGCTGAATCAGGATGGACCTTGTACATCCACTCAGTGCTCCATGATTCACATGGGGACTCAATATAGGACCAGCAGTCTGCGTGTATGAATGAGGGCAAAACCATATTAATTATGGGAAATCTTCTAATCATTACGCTGGGAGCTGTCTTTGCATGAGCAGGGGAAAAGTAAGTCATTTTACCTGACAGTTTATTATCTTCCTCAGAGGAAAAAAAAAATAAGCTTGGGTCTGCTTTAAGTCCAGTTCTCTGTGTACCAGCTCCCTATTACAAACATTTCCAATAATAAAAAGATTCCTGTACTGGCAAAAGGGACTTCACTGAAGCATGTGAATTAAAACCTTATGATGAGGCTGAGAGTGACTTACAGGAATATATTGCACAATGCAGATACTCTCTAACATTTCTTCATGATAAAAAGATCTGCTTATTCCTCTTCATGCCTGTGTGTTTGGTTTAACTCTGTCTGCCCTTGCAATTAAAACTACATGACTTGCTGTGAATTAGAACTACATTTACTGTATGAGCTCCAGGGCTTCCAGTTCTCCAGTGGACCGTGTCCGCAGGACTTATAAGGATCAGAAGTAAAGTAAGCCTGGCACCAGCCCAGCCAGCAGCACTGCACTGGCAACTCTCTCTGAGGAAAGATATTTCCTCTTTTTTTTTTCTGCAAGAGTCCTAGCTGAGGGAAAAAACAACATCTGGTTTTTGAAAGACACTGAATACTGAATAGCATTAAAACTTCATTTCTCAAGTCATGACTGTGGGGCTACGTGTAATTTCCTAATCACTGAATATCCAGGGTAGGATTATGCGTATCAATAATCTAGGGGAACTCAATTTGAAATTATTCTCTCAGTTGACACAGTGTTCATTGTCTTGCATGACCATGTCTTTTGTTAAAGTCAGAGCTAATTTTGTGCTTACTGCTACTAAGGCAGCTGGCACATAGATTGGGATTTTTGAAGGTTTTTTGTTGTTTTTTGTGCTCATGGAAATCAAAGATTAGTCAATTTACAAGCTGAACCTTAGCACTTGCACAAACGAGAGTGGTTGCTGTGGGTAGCAATGAGACTGTTATGTCCCTCGTTTCTCTTAGAATTGATTTGTCTTGCCCTTTGCTGGGGAGAGCAAAGATAGACTATACCAAAAACTACTGTCAATATTGCAAGAGTGCTTGCTGGCCACAGTGCTGAGTTGGCATCCACAATCTGAACCATTTTGTATTTATGAGCTTTGCGATCATCTCTTTTTGCAAAATGTACTGCCATCTACTTTCCACACGGACAATGGTGTAAGTAGAGATATTCCGAGTGATATGGGTAAAAGGAAGCTTGTCTCAAATGTAAGACAGCTCTTAGCACCCTCTGACCAGCCAGAGTCATCTTCTATCACCCACTCATCTTTTAGGTTACTAACCTTTCTGGTCTAAGGCAATACTTTATTACAGCAGCCCATTACCCTCTGTTTTCTTGAACCAGCAATGTGAAAAATAGGCTATTATTAAGCTTACACTGGCATAAGCAGTGTGGTATAGTCAAACAGGAAAAACTTCTTGACCAGGAATGAGTAGAGCAAAGTTGATCTGTGTGGCCATTTCTTTCTCAAACTGAAGGACTGATTTACAGTGGGACATTAATCGTAACACTTACAACTTTTCCACAAAACACACCACAATGTGGTTCACCTACATAAATGTAAAGGAAAATCAAAGAACAACCTATTAAAAATGTCAGTAAATGAATGAAATGCAGAACAGCCCTGCATTTTAAAATAATGAAATTTCTTCCTTTCTATTTCATTCAAAAATAAATGCCATCATAAATATGCTCTTGGGGATGACAAAGATGATGTCTTAGAGAAAAATAAACTCTTCTCTCATGCTCTGTGGAGCTGACAGAAAGGAAGCCAGAAGAATACTTTCAGTTGATGCCAGAATTTTAGGCAACAAGGATTCTTTTCCAAGATTCATATCAGCCTTGCAAACATTTTGTACTGTTTTTTGCTGTCAGATATAACCATTTATGAAATAAATGTATCTCTTGATAGAAAAAACAACCTCCCACCCTCAAAGCCATAATGTCACATACATAAATCATTAGTTCTCAGCATAAGCATCACTGAAACCAATGTAACTTGAATTGCACTAATGGGAGCCACAGGCTTGATTCTCTATTATTTTGGAATTGATACATTTATTTCCTTGTGCACAGCGGATGCAATGTCTAGAAGAAATTTACCAACTTTCACATACACTTTTTCATCACCACTTTATCATCACCTTAGTGTTAAAGACTAAATAATGAGTAAAACATGGGAGAAGGAAACCAAAGTCTGTTTCTATTAGACACAGTTCATCTGTAAGAGATTCTTCACACTTTAGACCAATACACATCAGCTTTACCTATGGGATCCAGTAGACTGATCCAACGGCCATCATTTGCCATGGTCTTTGGACCAGAATCTTTCTCCACGCTGGGATGAAGGCTGCACTATAACATGGGGGTTTGTCTGATAAACACCAGTTTAGCTCCTTTCACACAGAATCCATTTAGTCAATAACATAGTTACAGCAGTCTTGACAACTACTTCAATGCACCTCTAGGAAAATGTTCTACAACTGTTTTCCTATGGTTTTATCTTGCAGAACCCAGCAATACATAGGTATTTTCAAGTACCGAGAACAAAGCCACAAAGGCAATTTATATCATTGCATTTCTTCCTATTGCTTAAAATGTCCTGCTGCATCCAGACTGTGTGTCCCCTCATCTCTGCATGCTGACAGACCTTATGCTTGCTCTGCAATGCTATGCTGGGTGAGCAGCTGTTTAGCAAAACAACTCTAAACTCCTTGCTCAAGGTTCATCTCAGATCTGGGGATAACAAAAAAGAAAAATTTGAGGGACTCAAACATCACAGAATAAAATCAACTCAGGAAAAGGATCTGGGGAAAATGATGATTTGGTAATTCGGTTCCTACTTTTTAATCACAATTGGTGTGTCATTTATGTAATAAAATGCATTACATCATCTAACATATTCTCTTTTTTAATGGTACTAGACCAAAGTTAACCTTAATCTTAGCCAGTGAAAAGCCACAGTTATTCAATTAACCTTTCATTTTCCAGTATCTATTCTTCTTGGTAAAACTGAAATTGCCATAAACATATTTTAAGAAAAATCACTATCAGTTTATAATAGTTCTGCCATGTTTTCATCTTCAGCAAAACCCTCTCAAAGCTTCTTTTTACTGCTGTTAGTCTTCCAACAGTCTCATTTTCCTAACAGCAGTTGAACTCCATTTGTGTTGTAGTACTTAGAAAGACTGTTATCCTATTAGAAAAATTTGGAAACTAAAGCTTAAATTCTGAAATCAAATACATCCAGCTGAATATTTCTACAAATTTAGTGCCCTAATATTCTTCCATGGACCTAGATACTGGACTGTGCCTGTTTTAAGACCAATTATTATACAAGAGGAAGAGGTAAGAATACACATGAAGGTTATATTAAATCACTCTTTTTAATGAATGTAAAGAGAATAAAGCAACGTGTTTTTTCAGATGGTGTTTTCTTGTTATTACGTATTTCTGAGAATTACTAAGTTTTCTTTTTTTTTTTACCTAGAAGCCAGAGATCTACAGTGTACTTTATTTACAATTATTTACATATGGTAACAGATTATCTTTCTCTTTCACAGGCAAAAATTTTCAACAGATGCCCATAGACCAACACAAAATAAAAAATCTTACTCCTGTACGGAACAGCCTATCTCCCATACCTAACCACTGTGCTCACAAAAGTAAGTGCAGGCAAGTCTCTGTTACAGTATCCTACTGTGTGTCTCCATCACTGGAATCTGAGGGCTTGAAGGAGGATTCACATGCTTTTTTCACAGCATTGTAGAGTGGCTGAGGAGAGATTGGAGATCGGAGACTGGAGATTGTCTAGTCCAACCTCCCTGCTCATAGAGAGGTCACCTACAGCAGGTTGCTCAGGATCACATCCAATTAGGTTTTAAATACCCCTATTACAGGAAGGATATGGATGTGCTGGAACGTGTCCAGAGAAGGGCCATAAGGATGATCAGAGGGCTGGAGCACCTTTCCTATGAGGATAGACTGAGAGAGATGGGGTTGTTCAGTCTGGAAAAG
>WUAM01000326.1:272109-311914 GCA_024336885.1 Actenoides hombroni | reverse complement strand
CCCATGGCAGGGGGGGTTGGAACTAGATGATCTTTAAGGTCCCTTCCAACCCTGACAATTCTATGATTCTATGATTCTAAGGACAGGGATTACAGAACTTCTCTGGGAAACCTCTTCCAGTGTTTGACCACCCTCAGAGTAAAATGGTCTCCTCTTACTTATATGTGTCCATTGACTTTTTCCCCTTCCTAAGACACCACTAAGAAGGGTATGGCTCCCTCTTCATTACTCCCCTGCTGTCAAACATTTATATATATTGACAAGATCTCCTGAGACACCATCATTTCTCAAGGCTGAATAGTCCCAGCTCTTTCAACCTCTACTTTGAGACTGGACACTTCAGTCCCTTAATCATCAATGTTGGACTTGCCTCAGTACATCCATGTCTCTCTTGTACTGGGGGCCCCAGAACTAGACACAGCACTCCAGATGTGTCTCACCAGTGCTGAATAGAGGGGAAAGATCACCTCCCACAGTCTGCTAGTAACACTTTTGCTAATGCAGCCCTGGATCCTGGTGGCTGTCTTTGTTGCAAGAACACATTGCTGGCTCCTGTTCAGCTTGACTATCAGGGCACTAGGATCCCTTTCTGACAAGCTCCTTTTCAGCTGTTTGATTCTCAACATGTATTTGTGCAGTGAGTTATTCCTCTACAGGCATGGGACTTTACATTTCCCTTTGTAAGAGTCTTGTTTGTCCATTTCTCCAGCCTGTCAAGGTCTCTCTGGCACACCCATCTGTTGTCCCACTTTCATATCTTCTGCAGACTTGCAGAAAGTGCAATCTGCCCCATCGTCCAAGGCACTAATGAAGACAATGAAACACTATTAGCCCCAGTATCAACTCAAAGGTATTCTACTAATGACTGGCCCACCATCAGCTGGGCTTTCTGCTGATGATCACAATCTTTTTCTCCAATCAGTTGCACAGAGTTGGCTTAGTAGAAGCAGTATACAGAGGAAAATTTACATTCTCCAGAGCAGAGGTAATTGGAATTCTCACAGACATGGGATTTTTCACTCTCTGTTTGACTCTCAACTGCATATACCTGAATGACTCTGGTAACTTTTCATATGGGGCAGGACACAACGACTTACAGGATACAAAGAGATGGATGACAACATCTTAATGACTCCATAGTAGAGAAAGTTTGGATATGTGAGATGAAAGTCAGGTTAAGAAACAACTATTCTGCAAACAGCATGAAAACTATCATTACACTGCTTTTTGTGTCCTTTTGTTAGCAAAAATTAGACAGATGAGGATTAGAAAAAGTTTCTATTAGAAAAGGTTTCCAAAAACTTTTTCATCTTCTGAATGTTACATAGGTGAAAACATGTTCTATCTCTCTCTGTCTAAGCACAGTATATAGGCTAGCTTTTACATAAGAATGGAAATCATTAATTTCTCTCATTCTAATAGCAACTGGTTTGGGTAGCTCCTGTAACACAGGAGCTAAAAGAAAGGGATTGAGAGAGCAGCAGCCTTTTTTCCTCTATGCTTTTAGCTATCTCCTCATTCCAAGGCAGTAAGAAGAACAGGGAAAGCCTCACTCTCCTCCCATAGTCCCAGCAGAGTATCAAGACTTAGTGAGAATCCCAGGCTGGATCCAGCCAATGACTGGGGTATTCTTCACATACAAACACTAGTTCTACTCACAGCAGTGTCCTGCCTTCACATTCTTGTGCTCCACTAAGCGCAAATCCTACAACATATTTTGGATGAAAATTTGCAGTTTACTGTTTATCATCCTGCAGATCAGCCAGGTCCTAAAGCATTCACATTTCAGAGCTAAATGTAAGATCCATTGCCTCTTATAATCTGAGTTTCAGAAGCAATTCTGCAGCTAAAACCAAAACAGCAGAGGTAGTTTTATAGGGAACATCAGATTGGGTAGGGGAAATAACAGAATCCTGCACTGCTGCTGCACAGTAAGAGAAGTACAGCTATGTGGAATACCAACATGGTGTTCTCTGTCTGTTTGTAGGAAAGAAAATAATATAACTGCTTTCAAAACTCCAGGTCCAAGTCTTCTATTTTTAAGCTTTCTACTAATGTTTTCTGTGCCTTCTAGTTAAAACATAGTTAAAAGCAAAATCCTAAAAAAAATTATTTCAGAATCACTGCTATTCCTGCAGTAATTCATATAAACGAGGCAGGATTTTAGTTCTAGACTCATGCCAAAACTTGTGCTTTACGAATAAGATACAATTATCACAGTTAATAATCATGGTTTAATTAACTAACCTGGTACATTTATCCAGGTGCCATTACTGCTTGAACATCAGTTTAAGCCAGTAACAGAAAAGCAAAGTTATTTGCAAAATAGGTCATATTTCTTCTTCGTTAACACAAATTACACATTTGATCCTGCAATTTTCCAAACAACTGTTCCAGAGCCGAGATTTTACTTATCCTCCACCCAGCACTTAAAACATTACTGTCTTGGACACAGCCTTTATCCAGGCAAATGGCTCCAGAGACAAAGTTTGAATATAAACATTTTTGTTTCCCTAATATTTTTGTTACTCATTATGTGTGTTAAAAACCTGCTACAAAACCGGGAGAGGGAGGGGAGGTGGGGGAGGAAGCAATGAGGTAGCTAGAACAATACAATAAGCAAAAAATAGAAAGAGAACTGAAACTACTCAGACATTAACAGAAAGAAGAAACATCTCCAAAAATAGGAAGGGCAATGAAAAAAAAAAGGAAGAGATGCTTTAATCTCTAAGCAAAAACATTTAAAAATACAAGTTAGAAAGAGGATAATAGGAATGAAACAACATCCTAGGAAAGATTGTTTGAGTGACTTTAAACCATAGTTTATAAACACACATCCTCCAGATGTTCCCAGGGCCAATGAGGTCCCTCAAATGGCTTCTTCACTAGCCTTAGCACAACCTGGCATCTCTGCTGTTCTGCATGTCACTGCTCCACCTTCAGCACATCCTAACAGGCTTACAACTATCACATAACACTCGCACAATGACGTAATAGTTTTCCAAACAAATATGGGACTTCTAGAGAACTGTCTGCTGCTCTCATTTCTTCATGTGGATTAGGTCTGAAGTCATAGGGAGGTTATCACTTGTTGAACAACAAGAACAACAAAATCTATTTCTGTAGACCATTTAACGTTATTTTCTGGGGTTCAGTGCTCAGTTTTGCTGTTCATCATGATTTGAAGCTTCTGCGTGTATGGCAATCATCCTTAAAGTGTTCTGTCTCCAGTCATTATATGTGTAATTTCAAAGCCATCCATGTACCAGTCCTGAAATCCATATCAAATATCCTAAGCTGAGTACAGTATGTAAGACTGGAAAAAAGGTGGAAAGTGTTTATGCTTGGATGCTGTTTTTTACTTATTTGAATGAGCATGGGTTTGTGATGGCTATGTGGTCATCGGGTGAAGTTAAACTAAACTGCTTTTGCCCTGCTTAAACCAAACATTAAGGGCTTATTAAGTATGTAGAGCATTTTGGAGATATTTTACATATGTTTAAACTTTGAATATACGAATATATGCCTATGATCCAAAGAGGTAAACAAATGAACCTCTCAATACGCATTTGGTTTACAACCCAAAATTTCAATGAACTCAAAGCATTCTATCACATGCCAGAAAACAAATGGGCTCATTTATTGTATTTAGCCTTGCCTGATTCACACAAATTCAATACCAAGTAAAGCAAAGTATTAAATGGTTGGGGGTTTTTCATGGAAAAGAGAACTAAGCAATTTCCTGAACTTCTGAACATGAATGAACCTTGAATATGACCTGAGAATTACACTACATTGACAAAGGCCAGGCAGCTCTAGAAAACACTGCCTGCTCAGGCCATCATAATTTGAATTGTACTTAAATCAGCATTAAAAGAAAAAAACAAACAACCTATGCAGTTTTTAAATCCTCTCTGTAAAGGTTCTCTTTTGCCCCAAATAGTTACCTGTTGAGTTTTATAGAATTACTGCTCCTGATAAATAAATACTGAATGATGAAATTAATATACAGCATATGGCACAAGGGAATATGGCAAGGAGTGCCTCAGCCTCTTTTGCACAATGTAGACAGTAAAAGAATACATAGATGCAAAGCTCTTTTAGTGCCCACTGCAGACATTAGAGAGGTAACATTTGCTTCAACAGGCAAATTTCTGACTTATTAATTATATTCTGTATAAATCTACAGACACAGAAAGGCTTGCATGACAAGACTGGTATGCTTCTGCTTTGCTGTGGCATGGAAGCTGCAGAGTTTCTGCTTGAACTTCAATATATTTCTGACTTGGGCAGTCTGTGTCCCTACTCCCCTAGCCAGTTTTTACACATCTTACATTTGGACTTTTGGTGTTTTGGGGTTTCTTTATTTGTTTTTCCCATGTAGTGACTTGCATTTGCTTTTGCTGAGTTTTGTTATCTGATTTTTTTACTGTTTTTGAATTTATCAAGGTCACTTTGCATTGTAAACCTGTTCTCTGGGAAATTACACCTTGAGTGCCTTTTTTTATAAGGTGTGTGTCCATGTTATAGTAATGGATCTACCTTATTTTTTATGAAAATTTGTGACAAAGTTAATACAAACACATATTTTCTCGTTTCACCTGCATCCACTCTGCCAGTGTTCCAGTTACTCTTTTTGATATTGCTTGATGAGCAATGAGAGGCAGACCTCATAGGTTCAAAGATTTACTTCTGAGAAACACCACCTGTGGGCAGGATTTTAGGTTAAGTTAACTGATTTACATTCCATAAGTCATCTTTTCTTGCCTTTTAATTCTACAGCCCCCAGGAAACTCCATCCACTATTCCACCTATGAGTTTCCCAAGTATGCTGAATGCTTAGTTTGGTTTGGGGATTATTTTTAAGATTAAAACTTAGTTGTAAGGTCCAGTTTATCACAGCGCATTCACTGCAGCAGTTACTCAGTTCATACCAATTGATTATGTAGTCTGTTCTTTCCAATAAAAAATAGTTCATTTATTATTTTATCCTCCATTAAAATGATCTAAATTTAGGTTAACTTCAGATGTTTTTCTGGAATCACAAAAACATTGCATTGGCTTAAGAGAGAATACTCCTCCTTTCCTCATTTCTGTAGAACTTCTCTGAACCTGCACCAGGAAAATTTCTGACAGAGATTATGAAAAGGGAATAATCAAAGGGGCTGCCAGGAAAAGTGTAAACACAAATGCTCAGTTTTTCATTGGAGCTAAGTAGGCAACGGAATGATAATGATAGGCTGAGATAGTCACCTTTTGATCAGAGAGCTTTATAGCAGGATTATTCCTCCATGTAGAGTACCAGGGCACAAGCACGATACAAATCAAAGGACATGTGCTTGGCTCAGAGGATGGCTTTTAACATCTGGCCTCTAGGAAGCGTTCATAACGAGTCTCAAAAGACGAAGACAGCAAAATGCAGAGAATCCAAATAACCTTCTGGAGGCTGCCATGACTAGTAAGATGAAACTCAAACTAGTACATCTCAGAAATATTACTAGCCTCTCATACATTCAGCACAACAGATGCAGATGCAAGGGAATCACCAATGGAGTGAGAATGCAGCCAAATAAAAACTAATGTGAAGAATTGCAAGGAAGATTCGGTAGTCAAAACAGAGATGGTATTAACTAGAGTAGGGAACTGTTCCTATGGTTAAACTGAAAAACCTGAACCAGGCATACACAAAGAGCTTGTGAATAAAATGGAGAATTAAATGAAAAGAAGCTAATGCAATTCACAATAAATTCCAAGGCAGACAAAAAAAATGGGTCTACAATTAAGGTTTTGAATTTTGATTTAAAAAATTCGGAAATTAGATACTGAGTTTCCTGAATGAAGAAGGTAAAGGATTTCAATTTATAGAAGATATAGGACTATATTAACTTCAAAGCACAATGTTACACTGATGAGTGAGGTGGAGATTACAGATGATCTAAATAGATACCTTCTTACATGACTGCTGACCCACACAAGATATACAGCTGCTGTGGCTCTTGTGTTTTAGTGTGGGTCTTGGTGTGCTACAGGGTAATGGGCTACATTTGTGACCAGTGACTTGTAGACCACATTTGGACCATTCTCATGATAGACTGTACCTAGAGCAATCGAGACACTGTTTCACTTTCTTCCATTTCATCTTCCTAAGATTTTGATCAGAATTTACCCTGAGCAATAGAGCATCATCCCACAAAGGTTTTGTTAAAAATAATATATTCTCATGGAACATTTTTGTTTCAGTCAACCCATGGTTTTTCATTAAAATATGTCTTGTGGAAATCTCTTCAAACACTCTTCAAACATAAGTCTGCTTGAGACAAACTATAGATTCTCTGCTTATCCAAAATAAACCTTTGAATTTATCAAGTCTTATTGATCACCAGACACAAAGTAAATTTCTTCAAACTGGAGTAGGTTTCTTCAGTAGATTAGCTCTGCCAGGCTTTAGCAATTTTTTACTTACATTTTGATCACATTTTCCAAATGTAAGTTTGAATATGCATAACACAAGACAAACAACAGTTAAAACAAAGTTGGTAACTCATTTGTAAAAATGTCATACTTTTCACTTTCTGTGCACTCTTTCTCTCTTTTTCTTTTTCTTCTAGTTCAGCTACCATCTCAGTGTGCTAACAAGTTTAAGTCCCTGCATTTAAATTCCATAAGGACTGGTGCAGTTATTCTCCCACCAGCTCCAACCTCCAGATCCCAGAAAAGGGGATATTCTCAGAGTCATTTGCTCTGTTCTCTCTTGCCTCGTCTATCAGCAGAGCCTCCAAAACCAAGCCGTGTTCTACCTGCTATCCCAAGCCAGAAGAATTCTAGCCCTGCAGAAGAGCTTGAGAAAACTCTCACCAAACCACATGTTAAAAACTAACTCATTGCACTGACCTTGATCGGCTGAAATATATCTAAGAGCTTGTTACAAAATAATCGTACAGTAAAATATAATTAATTTGCACTAATGAAGTTCTTGTGAACTGGAGTGTAAATGAACAAGAAAAAAAAAAAGAAAGGGTAGCACATCACAAAAGCTGCACTGTGTATTTATATAAGCATTTTCATTATAGTTTTCATTTATGATGAAAATACTAATTCAATATTTAATGTGCTGTAAATCTAATTTGTGAATGGAATCTTCATAACACACAATCTTGTTGCATAAACGTGCTGTTAAGCCTTTCATAGATAACAGGAACAAAGAGTAAGATTTTCTGTGTGATTTAAAAGTTAGAATTAGGGAAACACAAATTGACAGGGATTCTCTGTAGTTTATAAGAACGAAGGTGCTGATTCTGAGGCTGTGTGCCACCAAAAATATCTTTTTAAGATTAAAGTGATCAGCTCAAAATAAAAGGCAAATTAGGAAATTTGGCTCTGTTTTCACATATTTTCTACATTATAAATTTGTGGGGTTTGTGAATTCAACAAGGTAAAAAAGTACAATGAAACACTAATCCCTGGTGGGGACACAGGGCTATAGTACACATTGTTCAAAACTGTTTATTGACTTATGATTTATGTTTCTTTCATTTAATTCTTCATAGTCCTCAGTGGCAAAAATGTAGTTGTGTATTGCTATTTTCATTAAAAAAGGATTGCACAGTCCTGAGTTATTAGGCCTTATTTCAACACTTTGATCACTGAACCAAAGAAGGAGATTTAACTAGACTGCTGTTCAATCAAGAACTTTAACAAGTGCCATAAGCCTTTGACTAAACATTTCACAAGACTGTCCTTTCCTAGAGGCTGACAAAGACATCAGCCTCTGCTTGCTTCAGGATTCTTATCTAAATCTTTATCCCATTACTCTGGAGGCTTCCCTGCTTCTGATTATGGAGAGGCTGGGAGCATTACTGTGGATGAGGCAAGGAGGGAACAGTACCCTTCTGTCACCCATTTTGTATCACCATTGATAGTAAAAACTTGTCCTACATTATCTCTACATCAGCAGCTCGTTCAGCCAGAGCATTTCTGCTTATCTCTAGGTAAATGTTTTATTAGCTGTACAAATATTTCTTTTGCTCTGTCACAGTAAAAGACAAACCTGACATGACAGAGAAGATAATCATGTCCCAGTAGCTGCAGTTTCCAATTTCCTTGCTGTAATGACTGTAAATAGAAGGATGGCTGGTGGCTGTCACAGACAGTCCCAGAAACAAAAAAGCAAAGCACAGCAACAGCTGCTCTGGCACAACACAGGGAAGTGGGAACTTTGCACACAAATAAGAGGATACTTTATTTTTAAATATCTAAGATGTCAGGACATAAAGTTCAAATTCAACAAGAGATGTAAACTTATTGCTGCAGTCCATGAGAGTAAAAAGCTCATGTGCTTGGGCCTGACAGGCAACCTAGTCCCTAAGGCTACACAGAAAAAACTCTGCATGACAGAAGCATGCTTTGTTAAATGAAAATTCAATTCTGGCATGTTCTGTCTTTGCACCTGACCAATTCTGCTCAGTCCAGCCTCACTGAAAAGTCCAGAGTCCCTCCTACAGTGTAGCAGACTGGTATTTGCTCAATGGGGTCACTGCCTGAGCTGCTCTGCTCTTCAGAGACCCTAAGCTTCTCTGCCTTGGAACACCACCAGCTGCAAACCCCAAATTCCCTATTCTGAGTTCAGTCCTTTTTTTACCTCCCCTTGTGGCCTCAGATAAGAGACACATAGTTCATAAGGCAGTTCCTAGAAACATTCAGGCATCAGTGCAGACCTTAAGTCCCTATGAACATGTATGGAGCAGATAGTTTTGTTGCAGGCTACACAGAGAAGGTAAAAGTAATTCATACAGCTCTGGCTGGCGGTGAGTAACTTCTATGTAAACCTTAAGAGCTAGTGTAGACATTATGAGAATAAGGCTTGTCTTCACAGACTGAGAATCCAAAGTAGCCACTCTGGCGGACATTAATTGTCTTTAGTTTAACACAGTTCTTGGGAAGTGTGTGGAGGGAAAAGAAGGTGAAATGGCACGGCAATAAAATCCCAGTGATGTCAAATGTTTGTAATTCCATCACCACTCTAGCCCTTTTGAGTGTGTAAGAAAACCAAGCTTTTTGCTATCAACGTGGATGCTTCAAAAGAGGTAGGTCACATACTGCAACTCCATTTTTTCCTGAGTAAAAGGGGATCCTAGTTGCTGTTATTGACTTTGTGAGAAGGGATGAGTCTGCCTCATCTCTTGTGTTTCCCAGGGACCAGGAGAGTCCTGGGTTGCCTAATGGAATTCATACAAAAGCTGCGGTTGTGCCCATTTGTTTGCCAGCTTCAGTTCCATACTGGAGACAAAGATACAGGAGCAGTCTGTGCTGGTTTGCCATAGAGGCTTGAAGAAATTTCAAGTGTTGCCAGTATTACAGCACTAGAGAAAGGGAAAGCCATTCCCCCATGCCTTAAGCTAGACACTTCCATTCCCAGAAAGGAAGCAATCAGCTTTCCAGTTTTCCTATTCAGCAGTGCTTTCTTAATGCAGCATGGGTGGACAATGCTGAATAATGAACAATTTTTTATCAAAGATAACACTCTCAAATTAAATTCCTTCAAAAATGCAGAACTTCAGGTACAGTCACTTGAAGCTAGAAACACATATTATCACTGCCTCATCTCTTTATAATCGGAATGTGTGACAGGAGACAACTGCTAGCTGATTATTTCCTATCATTTCCCCCTTTTTCCCTCATCTTTTGCTAGGAGGGAATGTTGATCTTTTAAAAATTAATGGTCATAAAAAGCACTAAAAATTATTCTCAGAAATGTTACCAACAGGAACTACTGTTATCTTTTGGCTTTGATAGTCAAATTTTACAGTAAATAAACAAGTCAAATTAAGGTGAAGTCTTTCACCTCCAGAGGAGAGCAGACTGTTGACTGTACCATACTGCATGATAACAAATGAACCAATACGTACTTAAGCTATACTGACCTCTTGCAGTATATATCTACCTTTCCCGGAAGATAATGGCGGGAAAGGCAATAAAAGGCTAAAGCAGTTGATTAGCAATTGCCAAGAAATGTCTGGTCAGTAGGTCATGACAGAGATTTTTTTTCCTTTGTATAGAGATTAAGTATCTCTGGCACATTCTTCTGTGACACTAGCTGAGTGTTAACTCAGACTGTTGCAGTACTTAGGTGTCTGGGGAGTTTGGCTTGGCACAAAGAGTTGAGAAAATATATACACAGGATACATTTTCTGACCAAAAGACAATATATGTCCTCACTTGAACAGGCGTTAGATTCTGTGAACCATTCTTAAGAACAGAATTTGAAAACGTTTTTTAAGATGGTGCAGCCTCTATGCAAGTGGGCCATTTACTTATATATTCATACTGAATGGAGTCGTCCACTCTTCCAGTAAACTATGCAGGAGGTTAGTATTAGTTCATTACTTAAAACAGAGAAATGTTCATATGTAAAATAAAGGGTCATCCAGTATCATCGAACTTTCAAAGGCTCTTCTATTGATGAGCAGAGTATCAGATAAGGAGGATAATTTTCTTGTATAACTACCTAAAAAGGAAGCTGTATGCTCTAAAATTCAGTACTAAAAAAGCACTTTAAACACCCCTACCACTGCCAAAGGTGGACATCTCTGTCCCTTCACCCCAAATACACTACATTCTTCCACCATCACCACAGAGGACCCTGCACAATCCATATATTTTTCCACTGCAGTCATCAGACCTGTTACTCTGCAGCTCCATTACGATAATGATTTAGAAGAAGACAGAGTATTGAAAGCATACAGCATTTGCCTTTGTATTTTAAAAGTGGATTTTTTTTCTCTCATTATTTTGATAGAGTTTTTCTATGTTCCTTAGTTTCAGGGAAAGCAAAGATTTTCCTGTGTTATCCCTACCCTTATTGGTGGAAAAGCTCAATATTGCAAGAGAGGCAGTTTAGGTCAGATGTTGTCAGGTATCTGGCATCAAAGCCACCTCTAACCAAGGGGACTGAGTTAGTATTTGATGTGAAGCAGTTGGCACAGAGCAAGGAAACAAACTCCAGGCCCATCAGGACCCTAAACTCCAAGTGTTCCCTCCCTGCCAGCCAACACTTTCAAGGGCCTGCCTGCTGCAGCTGCTACTGAGCCTAGTGAGCTCTACAGAAACCTACATAGTACAGCCTCCTGTGCTAGCTTTCCATTCCCAGTCTGACTGGTTTTGGTCCTCTAGGGTACTTGGCATCATGGTGTGACCTTTTGCTACTCTGCAAACACCAGGAAGTATCTGCAGTCAAGGGATCCAAGAGATGTATTTGACTCTATGAACATGTGCCTTCCAGCACCTTTGTGCGTGTTTCTGTGCTCAGCGTGTGGGATCCCATCCTTTGGAATGAGGATGTGGTGGAGTTGCTTGTATCACACAGGAGCAGACCAAAACTGTCTGAACACATCAGTGCACTAAGAAAAGTCTCAGTCAGGCGCACTCAATGTGTTTCTTTAGCCATCATCACCACTACAAAAGACCCCACAGTCATAGCCTTCCTGATCAAGATTACATCAGGAAGACTAGTTTGCTAAGAGGACAAGCAAGGGCAAGGAGCAAGAGAGGCAGATGATCTGTTTACACACAGTGCCACAAACTTCAGTCTTAATTTCAGCTTCTCAACTGAGCTGAAAGTAGCTTTGTACATGTACTGAAAACTATGAAGGGAATTGTTCCCACAGTGCATGAATAATTGGTTGCACTTAATGACTGAAAAGAAATGGGGATGTATCTTCCCTACACAGAATTTGAGGGCAAATACCATCTGAGGAAGGAAAAAATTTAAGGTCTAACTAGAAAGGCTATACCAAATATACAGCCACAGTCTTTTCAGTTGTAAAGACTACACTTTTAGTTTCTAAAATTTACCAGTCATGTCCTGTTTCTGAAGTGACTGTTTGTAATAAACTCTTGGAAACAAGTCAGAGATTTATTACTATTAACAGTTAAACCAAAGAGTTAAATGATTATTTAACCCAGAGGGAGGCTCTGCCTTCTGTTCTGTCCAACTCTAGCACCAGACAGATGTACTTTTTTCTGACCTGGAGGTCTGCAGCTTCTTAAAGGTTCATTTATACTCCAGCTGTTGATCCAAATAGACATTCTGTGTAGGGAATTTATCAGAAAGCAGTTGGATGATTTTGGAAATTCTAGTGCTTGAAACTCTAAAAACATGTTTGCACTTTGGCCTTTCTTGTTACAGTGTCTAGGGATTTTTTTTCCACAGTTAACTATGTTGTGAATATCTTAGGAAATCCACTTCTGATTTGTCATTGCTTAGGTTTCTTCATGATACACAAAGTCCACTAACGGGGTTCACGATAGTTAATATGTATGGAAATTTCCACTCAGAGATGTAGCTGCTTGTTAGTGGCATAGGCCATGAAGAGCAATTTGGGCTCTTGCTCTCCTTTTATTTCCTTCTGTTCTGTTGCAGATTTTTTATGCCCAATGAATTTACATCAGGATTTTGTTGTTTTCCCTCTTACATACATGTCTACTCTACACTTAATCAAATGCTGCATTTATAGGCACTTTAAAAGCACAGCTTAAGCCTCTCCTACACTGTTCTTGATGCAGAGCTCATGCTACTTAATTTCAGAAGTGCAAAAATCAATGTGTCAGGACTTTCAGATATATTACCCATTTCCTCGGAACTGTAATTGAGAATTCAGACATCACCTAAACTGCGGGAACTATGAACTCCAAAGTCTACTGGTTTACAACAGCAAGAAATACTTTTCCACATTCTTTTTCAGAAAGAAAATTTCATTTGACATCAATACTGTCAGATTTATCAACATCAGTTTTCAATGTTATTTTTGTAAACATAAGATGTTTACATGTCAGGCAAGTGTCAAAAACAGACTGTAAAGTTGGAGCAGGAAACAGGGTAAGTTCTTTATCTAAATGGAAAAAAGCAAGCATCACTTTTTGCACACTTCTGGTGCCCTCTGATAAGATGGTAAACAGGAAATTAGTCTGCTTTCATAGGGAGTTTCTTCTCCCTTCAGCTTTTATGTGAGGAAAGCACCTGGTTACTCAAATCCACTATCTTGTAGCAAACAGAAGGGCATTTTTATACATACTAACAAAATTTAGAAGTTAACAAAAAGTAATCACTCTATCACTGACAATTTCCCAGTAGGCTAGTAAATAACATTAATCCAATGTGTGCAGAAACTAAGGCAGAAAGACACTAAATTCCCAGTGGCGTTTCAATTTCTTAATACTGCAGCTGGAGGGCTCTCTTCAAAACTCAGGTGTTAATCCTCCAAAATGTGGCTTCCATTTTCCCTCCTTACAGGAACTTGCCTGCAAGAGTTCCCTATTTATGACAATCAGGTGAAGAAATGCAGAAAGAAAATTAAGGGATGAAAAGTAATGATTATAAATGGATCTCCTCAGGGCACAATGCAAAGAGTCGGAGTCTGACAGAAGATCCTAGCTACTGGCCTATGCTTATTCTTGTCCAAAAGACACCTTGGCAATCTCAGATGCAAAGCTCCTGCTGGAGAGTGTATAGTAGTCATAGTGCTATCACTGACAGTCTGAAAAACAACATTAACCACAGCTATGGACGGTTCACACTGGATGATGGGAATCTTGGCCAGGAACTTCAGCTCCAGAGCAGTAGGAAAGGCCTGAGAAAGATCCTTTATCTTCAGGAAAACTAAGTACTACCTTCTTCATAGCAGTTTCTTTCTGTGATTACTGTCTGGGCTAGGAAATGTATAATTCTGCACTGGGTAAATTATCAGCCAGCTGAGATTAGCTCTTCCTTTGTTTCCTTGATCCTCCTTGTCCTCTTGTCTCCTCAGTCTCCTTAGAGTATAGAATAAAACAGGCAGAGATTTTGGAATCACAGTACCACAGTGACATCCCAAACAACAGAAAAGAGATTAAGCAAGGTTATACTTGAAGAGCGTGTTCCAGCTGCTCTCCTGCCAAGTTTTGTGAATTCTAACTGAACTCATTATATAACATCTACAGCAGGTTTTCTGCAAGAGTCACTGAATGATGACTGTTACCATATAGGAGAGTTGCAGCTGTTCTTACAAAGCTCAGTTTTGTTAGAAGATCCAAATTGAAATGCTGCTGCCTATGAAGGAACACTGTAGTACATGAGGTCAGCACAACCTTTCTTGGTCATCATCATTTGGTAAGCACCTCAGCACATCATTTTCACCCAAACAAGATGGTGAGTGACCAGCACTTGGGAATGAAGAACTGTATTTACAGGTTAACCATAGGAAAGTGACGAGGAGGTGACGGGTTGTCATGGTCCCCATTTGTAACAAGTGGAAAACTCTTGCAGTAAAATCTAAATCCTAAGTTTATTTTTTCTTATTTTCTGACTTGCCTTTAAGATTTCGAAGGCCAGGACTAACAGTGCTTAGAACTGGCTTCTGTGAGCTGAATCAAAATCATCAATCTCAAACTGTGGAGGCCACTGAAAAGCTCTGAGTTCAGTTCTTATTGAGACACTCTGTTTCAGCCAGTAATCTACTCTGAAGAGTTTCTTGTACTACTGTGCTATCCAGATACGTTCAACCATGAAAATAAAATTCACATTACAATAACTAAATTTGTAAATTAGAATATATTTATTAGAATATCATTCTAAATTACAGTATCTAAATTCCATATTCCTAGTTTACTAGCCCAGATGTTGGGGTAAATTCAACAGTTGGGCCAGTCCGAAGTGACAAGTACAAATTGTTTCAAGTGATGACTCACATTATTCTAATTCAAAGCATGAATAAACCCTGTAGACTTTCCTCTCTGCATTAACCTTCACTTTCTATGGTTTTCTTTGAAAATGCCATTACATGACTAGACAGTTTACTTATCTCCTGGCTCATCTTCTCAGCTCTGTCAGAACATCAAGCTAATTCTCACACACGTGTGCTTTTCTGCAAGTTTACAATCTGCATGAATGTGACAAATTCTGCATTCCACACAACAGAGTTTGGAGTTATTTTGCTGTGCATAACCACATTGTATTATTTAACTATGTACTTATTACATTGACAGTCCAGTTGATTTTTCCATTCCAAACATTCTTCAAGAAAAAATTTAATTCCTCAGCTGCCTGAAGCCACGTCAGAGATCTGTGTCGAAATGTTCTTTAAATAAAGATGCTGCCACAGGTGTGAACTGCTTCCTTCCTATCAACAACCTCAATCCTACAGTTAGCCTGAGAAACTGACTCTCAAGTTATTTTTAAACGTATTTTCATATCAGAAATCATATCTCAGCTCAAAATCAAATTTTTAGGGAGAAAAACATTCTAGTGACATTTATGATTTGGCAGCCATCTGGATTCCTTCAAGAATCTGTATTCTGCTGGGAAGCATTCCTTTCTTCTTTTTATGGGAGATCCCTAAAAGCGATCAACACTGACCCTCCAGCTGTTGAAATGTTATCCACATGGTAGGATGAACTGTGTTAACTCCTCAGTGCCATCAACACACTGTAATGTGATGCATTATTGGAAATGACAACACATGCACTATATGAACTCTCAAACAGCACTGTCACAACATCAAATGGCTGTAATTAGTGCCAGTACTTCAGGGTATGGTGTACCATCTCTGTGTAGTGACATGTATTTGTTCAGACATTACATTTTTTGATTAAAACTACCAGTCTGTCATTTTTAAACTGATTACCCAATCTTCCTGAGTGCATCTCCCAGAGTGTGTAGTCTTGTCTGTACAGTGAGTAAGAAAACATTGAATAAGAATACTGTGGTGATATGGGGCAGTTGGGTGGTTTTTTGTCTTGTTTTTAATGGTAAAGGAGTGTCAACTGAATGTTGAAATTCTAGGAAAACAAAGCCAGCTATCTCAGATCACCAGTTCATTTCTGCTGTGTACTGTGAAAAAAAAAGTCTCTTCCTTTATAAAAATGGTATGTTACCTTCACTTATTTCAGTGGCATTCTCAATGGATTAGTAAGATATATTATTTTTAGATTGCTTCTTCAAGCTTACACTTGCCACCTCAACACTCTGCAAAGAGGAAATTGTAGTGCCTAATTTGGCACAACAGAGAGCATAACAACAAGAAGGAAGGAAAGATGACAACATGTTGAGCTCTGAGTCCCATGTGCCCCTCCAGAGGCACTCCGGAGAGATATTGCCAAGGAGGAAGGAAGGAACTGAGGTACAACCATAAGATGCCACATTTCCAAGGTAAAGCTCACAGTATGATTTGAGTTAAATCAAGAGCTTCAAGGAGTTGAATATTACTATTTACAGTAGTTGTGAAAGCAACTACTGCCACCAGATCCTAAGATACTCAAATTATAAGACATTTGCAAGAGTGTAGGTCTCTGACTTGATCTGATTATTTTCCAAGGATGTCTGCAGGTTACACTTCCTACATACAAAGAAACAAACAGAGGAATACAGTTCCACTTTCTGCATTCAAAAATGGGAAGCTGCTTTCCAGGCAGAGCCAAGGGAGATTGTTCCTTCTCTTCCCATTGTCTTCCTAACACTGAGTCTCCCTTTTCTTGTGGATTCCTGGCCACATTCTGCTGTGAATATACACTGATTTTCACACCACCCACTCATACCAGCCAGCACCAACATAGCTGGCTCAGTCATCACCTGTATGTGTTGTATACATACACAAACTGTTCAGCATTGTACAGCTGTTCCATATAGTGCCAGAACTGTGAAACATTTCTCACTTTCTGGAAATACTTATCCAATTTAAGTTAAGATCTTACTGACAAGAACTCTTAATAGCTTCTAGTAGGAGTTTAAGAAAGTAAGCAGTAAATACATTTATGAGGGAGTGGAACGTCACTGAACAGTGAGTGGAGTACATGGCAATAAACTGTACTGGGATTTATAAAAGGGAAACCATTCAGAGTGTGTTTTGTGCAGTTGGCTTAAGCAGCAAAAAAAATAAATTTAAAAAAAATGTAACTTCCATTATACAAAATTTTCTTTCACTTTGCAGTCAGAATAACTGGAAATACAGCTTGAGGCAGAAGCCAGCATTGCCTCAGACTACATCTGTCCTCTCCCAAGCTGTAGACAAATCTTTGCTCTTCATTCTGGTTCCATTAGACTTTAATTGCACTAAAGTCCATCTGGTACACATGAAATATGACTACTTATTTAACTGTTTGTAATTGATATAATATATAAAAGTAGCACCAGGACATTCCAGTGAAGATTTAAATCTCACTGTGCTTCTTAATGTGCAAATACATTACAAGAAACAGATCCTGTAATACCAAAATTTAGAACTGAAACAAGCAAACTATTCATAGAGTAGCAAGAGTAACAGCAGCAGTGAAATGAAACTATTTGGTCAAGATGACACAGTGAAGGCGTCTTTGTTGGTTTCTTGATTCAGCCATACATATTGTTAGTAGTTTTCTGAAACTGAAAATATGATGCCTGTTTGCAGTGAATAACTGAAAATGGTGGTTCTATGTCATAATTGATTAATATCAGTCACTCTGTTTAGTTATCAAAATGGCTTAGCAGAAAATGAAGTTCACAGAGTAGCAGGGAGCTTTTTTTCCTATTATCTCCGTGCTTTAGATCCTCCAGCTGTTAAAGAAAGATACATGTTATTTGGAGAAAGGAAGGCTAAGCTATTCATTTCTGATATCCATGAATCAGAAAGAACATTTGCTGATACAGTGTTGTAACTTTCACCCATTTCTCCATACAAGTACAGTAAGAAGATTATGAAAGTCATGAATGTCATTCCCCATTGTGTTGTTATTTATGTGAGCTCTGTGAAACAACAATCAGGATTAAAATAAATGGTGCTTTAAAAGAAACCATCGATGAAACCATACAAGTGTGAAATGTCTGCGTTGTCTTTCTTATACCTCTGGTGACTGTTTTCCCTATAACACTACTCTCCAAAATAGTCTGAAACCCTTCATGTTGTCATTGCAATGCAACAGGGCCTTCCAAATAAGACTAGTGTCCTTGCTATTTAATTTTCATAAGCTTATATTGTTATATTATTTCACCTGAATTGGGGGATTTTATCACTGTTTTACAGACGTTGCGCATGCACTGCTTGTCCTGTCTAGATCTGTAATGTGCATACAACTTCACCTTTCCCACTGTGAAGAGACAGAATGGATCTATTAACACAGAAACACACAAACTTTGTAGCGCTCCTAAGCCCTTTTTAAGAGTTACTGTGTTTCACCCTAGAAAAGGGCGGCATTTTAGCAGCAGATACGCATAATTTCTTGGGCTTTCTCTAAGTATTATCTATTTTTAAATTAAAGATAACAGCCTGTGCTCCTCCAAACATGTCAGCAATGTATGTAAAATAAGAATTCAAGGTTCTTTCAACAGCTACATAGCTGCACTGTTTTGAAGGGTCTTTTATACAGAGTGCTCTTTAATTCTCCTGCAGAGCACCTCTTACCCCTTACCTCATTCACATTACCATTCTTAGTAGCCAGATGTTTAAACACATTCTTTAACATGGAAGACTGCATTTGGTGTAGGACAGATACAACAAGGCTAGTTGAAAAATATAGCTTCCTGTATTCTTGCATATACTAGTACAAAATCACTGCAGAAGCACATGGGGCCAGTCAGAGTCAAGTAAGTGATTCAGATTTAAATGTTCCAGTCAATTTTAGAAGAACATTTGCAGAGCTCTGGGACGCTGGTGGACTGCAAAACATACTAGCAGATAAGGACAGTGGGGTTTTTATAGCCCTTTTTTGTCTCATGTCACAAGAGCATCAAGATATATTTAGTAGAAATTCTTGGTGTTTTGCTAGCAATATAAAATATTTTCTGTATTTTTCTAAATATTTGAGAATTTTTAGAGTTTAAAAACTCTCATTAGATGCATTTACAGTCCTGAGGTAAAAAGAGAAATACAAGTCAGACCCATTTGCAGCAACGTTTACATGTGTGTTTCTAGTAGAAAAAAGCATTTCAAGGGAAGAGGAAATACTGTAATCAGCACCCACAAACTTTGAATTATTTAATTTAGAAAGTGAAAATAGAAAGAAAAATATCTTTTTCTCTAAATAGTTCTCATCCTCCTTAGGACAAACTCCAAATTGTTTCTGAACATTTCCAGTGTAGTTCAACTGTTGGTATTGAAAAAAATCACAAAAAGTCATAGTTTATGTTACGTGATGCTTTTAGAAAAAAAGGTTTCTGTCACAGATTTTGAGGCATAAGGCCAGCTAGAAAGTGTGGCAGCTGCTCAAAAACTATCTGAGCTGAAGTGTAGACAGAAGTACTTTTCTACATGGAAATTCACCCCTCTCTTTTCAAACCAAAAAAACAGGCAAGATGCCAGGAGCTGCAGACCATGAGCATGTTTGTGGAGGGGGAATTCACCTGCCAAGTCATAGGTTCCCCGAGGACTGCACAACCTTCCACACCCTCTCTTCTAGAATACATTCTGAAACAGATTCTTCCTGTGCTGCAGCCTGGAAAGATTAGAAACTGTGACCTATTCTATGGTCCTTCCCTGGACTTTCCCAACTAAGGTTATTTGAGCCTATTCTCTGTACATAGAGAGAGGCCTATCATGTACCTGCAACCCATCTTACTATATATTGAAAAAGTTAAGAAACCCCTAAGACAGCTTTCTAAACTACACTGACTTCAGTCTATTCAGAACTGATGTAAGACCTGATCTGGATAAGTGAGCTGATGAAAAAAATGGGAAAGTAGACTTCCTGCTACAAGTAATTATTTAACCACAAAGTTTAGATTAAGTTTTTCATTTTATTTCTTATCAGTACTTCCTAGGCTTGGAACAGAATTGTTTCAGTATAAATGTAGTAATGTGGCTGACTCCTTAAAATAATCTTACCTAGGTACAACTTGAGAGTGGGTGACAAAACACATGGTGAAAAGCAGCAGTTTTTCTTCTTTCTGACATTACATTATGAAGGTGAAGTACAGCACCATCCTTACCACCCTTAACAGTAAACTACCTCTATGTCAACATAACTTCAGCATAGCTTCACTGGTTTCACAACACCGCTAAGTGCATGGAAAGCATGTGCTTTCCAGCCTTGCAATTTACTGATTCCTGCATTTAGAAACAAATCCTGTGTGTTGTAGTAGAGGGTATGGAAGCCAGGTCACTGAGACAAAGCACTACCACAAACACAGAATTAGTCTTTATAATGTAAAGCTTCTACAAGCCCCTGTAGCATAGAGATTTGTCACTCTTCCAAATCAGGAGGAAAACAACAGATAACATTGTTTTGTTTTGCCTTTTTAAAAGTTCTTATTACCTGAGAATTGAGCATTATTTTGCTCTTCCTGTAAGCTGGAGCAGTTTTTATTTTCTAAATTGCAATTGCCAGATGTTATGGTTTTCATGAATGCAGAGCTGTAAGAGGCAGTAGAGAAGACCTGGAGTACTTCTTCAGAGCAGACTAGCTCTCCAGACTATGTTTCTGCTTTTATGGCATAGTCAAAGCAACAGGAGGTAAGATGATGAACAGTGTCATCTAAGAGATCCCTGGAATCATCAGGAAGTGCAGCCATCAAAGAAACCCCTTATGAAACATATTATTCCAGTAGTATCTTGTTGCATTACAGTCCCAGGGAAAAAAAAAAAAATAATTCAGGATTCTTTGGAAATGTGCTGAATGTGAGGGAAATGGAACATTCCTCCCCATCTGCTGGAAATACTCTAAAGTAAATAAGGATGCTAAGTACTGGGCAGAAATACTGGAAGTAATTTTTTAAAATAACAAAACAGCAGACGCCAGTGGAGGCCTCTAGTCGTCCTCCTAGGATTAGCACCGGGAAGAAATTATGGTTTGGGAAACTAAATCTACAGATAGCTGCCAGATGGTTAATCTTGGTTAGTGGAGAACACAAAGGGCTTTGCTGGATGATAGGGCTTAGCAAAATAGTAGATAGCCCAAAAACCTGAAAATTTTACAGATTCTGAAAGGTCTGGAGTCAGTAAATTTATGCAGTCTGGCTCACAAATTCAAACCCTTCATTTAAATGCACGTCAGACCCCATTTAAATGTTGGTTGTTGCCTAGGAAATACAGTCTGCTAGGAAAAGCCTTAACAAACCTGTATCTGAGAGGAAAGGTGCAGGATTGACTACAACCATTAGATTAAGATGATAAAACTATCAAATCTCATACTTGTGTTATTAGTTGCTGGGCTAGGATGCATTTCCCACACAATGTTTGCTGTACCTGCTATAGTCATGTCAGGTCTTTAAATGCTTCACAAAAGCAGGCAAGTACTATCATCAGCAAGAATTCAAAGAAGTGACCTAGGAAATGTAACACAGTAATAGTATTTGGAGAAATATGTTTCTTTTCACAAGGCAGTGAGTCGTATTCCCTTTTCACAGATGTAATCAAAGACTGACAGAAACTTCAGAGGTTTCAGTGCATGAAATAGAGAAGACTGGAATGTTGAAATTTGGTGGGGTTTAAAAGCAATTTATTGCTTAAAGCAACACATTTTAAGCAATTTATAACTTTCTTTGTGTAAGGTAAATAATAAATGATATTTTTTATTTTTCTGGCAGAAGATAAAATATACACACTACCCAAAATATGGTCGACAGAGCTAAAATGTGCTCTGTATCCTTCCAGTAATCTTCCTCCTTTTTACCTTGGCCCTTTTCAGATAACTTACTGTGTTGTTATTGTCTCTAGTTCTTTTTTTAGCACAAGGGTTTGACTTGAATAGGAAGTGGATTTGCTGTGTTTCCTTTCCTTCAAGCTGTGTGTATGTCAGTCAGCCAAACAGCACGCATCCTGTCCTTGTTTTCTTGTTTTTCCATTTCACTTCACCATGATATTGTAGCTTCATTTCATAAAGAAACTGACACTAGTGCTATCATGAATGCTTCAAAAATCAAGATATGTTACAAAAACCAAAAGTAACTGAAAAGATACACACTGTAAAAAATCTACTGTTAAAAGCTCAAAATGTAGACTACTTTGATACAACAACTTTTCTTACATTTTCTTTACATTTTAACCTTTACATGGTTAGATCTTATTTAACCACTTGGGTAGTCTAATTTTGGGACTCTGGAGGTGGAAACTGACTTTGTCAAAGACTATGGAAAAAAATTAACCAAAGTGATATCAGAAATTCCCTTTACTACTTTTATACGTTAAGCTTTTCTGAGGAAATGGTGTTTTTGAGACTCCATTTGTACATAAGCAACTTTAACAAAAAAATTATTTGGGCACTACATTTCTTGTGCACAGAACAGGTGAAATTCCCTTGCAGAAAAGGAATTATGGCAGAGAGATGTCACTTTTTGTCTGCATTTTAGACTTGTCTGTGAAAAATTATTTCTACAAAACTAAGACTTATAGGTCAACCACATTTAACACAGATACGCTGTATCAACAGTAAAAAGTCTCATATAGGCTGCTGCTGAAGGATTTATCTACCAAATTTAAGTTTTATATATCCTAGAACACTTTTCTCATCAGTTAACTTTAACAACGTTAATTTTAAAATAAATAAATAAATAAAGATACTGCTGATCTTGGAATAACTTCACTTTTGTAAAGCAGTACTTTACAGAGTTTCTGAATAGTTCAAGATACTTTCACAATGATTCCATATGTCTGTAGGTAATTCAAAATGTCTTGCCTGTTATAATTGTAAGTAAGTATTTTATTCTTACTAATTTCCAGGCAGCAACCTGTCGTAGGAGCACAGTTACAGGTGTATTTCCATTCCTTCATGAGTCTGAGTTTCACCGTCCCCAAAGTTACTTTAGAAGGGGATACCAACTTCAATTTAAGCATGGTCTATAACCTCTAAAATCTTTTAAGATTCATGTTAAGTCAAGTTCTAAGGTAAAGACAAAATAAGATAATTCTTATGACAATTCATATTCTTGAGTATTTTCATGTAAATCATTATAGATTCATGGTACTTATCACTTAGGTTCTATACACAAAAGAGGGGTTAGTAGAGATTAGCAGAACTCTGCAGAATTTGGATAACAGTCCAACTGTTATTGAACTCAACAGCAAATTCCTATTGATTTAAATGAAACCAGAATTAGGATTCGTACTCATGCTTAACTTTCTAATAGTGTCTGAAAATGTAATTCCTCAGAGAATGTGCTTACCCTACAGGGTCAATAATAAAACACGCATCAGCTTTGCAGTCTACAATTATCTCAGTAAGTTTCACAGTTCAGGAACCAAATCAGCTAGCCCTTATCATGATAAAAATCTAGCTATGATTCTTCAGTATATTCATACCATCAAGACTACTCCACATTACTACCAGTGAGAACACTGAAAACATAATGATCATGTTAACTCTGACTAGGTTTGAGGAAAAAAAATAAAACCAGTCATAAGGTTATTACCACAAAAATTTTTCATCTAACAGCCAGCACATATTAAAAGTCACTCAAAAATTCTAAACCATGACCTGAAAAGCTAGTCCTTAGATTTTCCCTTACCCCCCCCCCCCCCCGTAATATTTTGTTATGTTACATTCCTTTTATCAAGAAAAGTATAACTGATTAATGAGCAGGCAAAATGCTGTTTCTTGAACTGGTTGGAAAAGTACCTTCTTACAGCATAGCACATACTCACAAATTATATTTTAAAAAAAGTATGCAAGTTACCACTTTAGAGCTATCAAGCTTACAGTGTGTAAGCCAGTAAGCCTCATCTTGATCTGGATCCAGTTTTGGATAATTAACTTCCTCCTGCCTACAAAATTACCCTACCAAATCAGCTGGATATAATTTAAGGCTTCACTTTATTAAACAATTGTTACATTCACCCTAGGCATGGCTGAATTAAATCATCTGTAGAAGGGACTTCTTACAGATAGAAATGAGATGGAACTTTCTGTCTTCAACCCAGACTTTTTTTTTTTTCTCTCAAGGCTGTTGACAAAGGATTACTACTTATAGAGAAAAGAACTGTGTGAACACTGAGAATAGTTTCATCCCTCAGATATAAGGGTCAGCAACATGTCAAGGGTTATATGTCAGATTGTATTTTCTTTTCTAAGTCAGCAGTTGAACTTGCTGGAAGGAAAGCAGTAGGAGCCAGGAACTGCTGCTTCCCAAGGGGCAAGATCCCATCACCATACAGTCAATAGCTCATCTGTATGTCAGGTACTAGTTTCTGGACACCACCAAGTCCTAACTCAGGCAGTGAGGGCAAAGGCTCATTAATCACATCTTTCTTTTCTTTCCTGTCTGTATCTGTTCCTAGTACTTCTGTCTGTGTCAAGGGTGCCCATAGATCACAGGATGTGATACCAGCCTGCCTTACCAAATTTTCCTTCTGACACCGAGACATGCCCTGGATGACACGAAATAAAGCCAGATGAAAAGGTCAGAAGAAGGAAATGTAGTAGAGCAAGGAAGCAAGTGAAAAAAAAAAAACAAACAACCAAAAAACAGCCTCCAAAAGAAGGAAAAGACAAGGAGAGCCCAGCACCTAAAACACTGCAGGAGAGACAGCAACTAAGAGGTCATTCCTGAGAACACTGAATGTTCTAAGAAACCATGAGCTACAAATAACCTGTAAAGCAACTTTAGACCACAACTTATACAATGTTTTAGGAGCTTTCCTAAAACCTGCATATACTATTGCTGTCACATGTTGACATGCATGTAATACACAGTACGAAGCTGCCAACAGGAACCTACCAGGAGAATTTCAATGTAATCTGAGAAATGTGAATCACATTCAAGGTATAAAAAAGCTCGCTCAAGGTATTAACAGCTCCTTTCGATTCAATCTTATCATCCAATTAATGAGTGACGTAGGAATTTATAAGCATCTCTGAAAGACATTTATTCACATTGCTAAGAACTGCATACAAAATACCAAGATAGTGAAAATCCTAATGCCTTTTGTCCAACACATTATCACTGGAGAATGAATTATTCATTTAATTGAAATTGATTATCACAGACAGTCATATAATAAAATTCAAGTAATACTTGATGAACTAGAACTTTGGAGCAAACACGAGCAGTTTCATACACGATCTATTCAGAAAAGGCACTTAAATACAAACAGGAGTAGCCTATGTGTTTTAAGATATATTGGTATTGACATGACTTGAACCCAACTTTGAGCACATGCATATGTCCAAGAAGATTCTCCCACTGATTTATTAACTATAGACAAAATACGTTTAAGTCAACCTTTACAGGCTGAATGGTATGTAGACCCAATTACAGAAAAAAAGAAAGAGCAAATGAAGCAGGAAAGTGATAAAAAAAAAAATAGAGAGAATGAAAATGTAAAGAATGAGGAAGCACTAGTCAACAATTAAAATAACTATTGGGTTTGTATGTTATATCTCTGACCACTAGTGTCTGTCTGCCATTTTAAAAAATCTTTTAGGATCCCTGATTCTGGGACAAGGTCTGCATTTTTTCCACACATTTATACACAAGCAAGACACTGAGCATCTAATTCAGCCTGGGAAATCAGACTGCTGTAACAAAGCCAAAGAAAAACATAAAAACAATGAAATTCTGTTCTTGTAAATTAAAACTGGATTACAAATATTCATACCAGAATTTCAAGCAACAATGACAGTTTCTTAATTGTTGCCTCAGCTCTTGAAAGAATGCTTCACATCTCAGTGTAGGAGATGCCTTCAGGCTGATTCATATCTCTCTGGCTCACCTCCTAAAGCAAGCTTTTACTGCTGTTGGCACTACAGATGAGTTTTCAGTACTGAGTAATTGGGCTTGATTTTCCTGTGCTTTATGCATGACCACCATAATTTTTGTTTGCTAAATTCTGACTGCAAAGCACTTGTTACTGCAGGTGATGAGATGAGGAAAAGGAAGTCTGCATAATTTCAGATTTTTGGTAGAATATGGTTTGTTATATAGCTGAGCAGCAGGATAAATATGGCACACAAATGCTCTTATTTAATTAACCGTCTCCCTAAGATGACCTTTAGAAGGTTTTAGAAGGGTGTTTTTTGCTGGACAAGTTGTAAATCTAACAGCTGTATTTAAGATGATGCTAAAGGGAGCAGAAAAAAAAAGAGGAAAAGATATGAAAGTAAGGCTGGCAATGGAGGAGGAGAAAAAGAGCATGAGGAAATAAAAGAAAGGAAGAACTCTTAATAAATGGTAAATAATAATGGTAGAGAAAGGAGAAGAGAATACAGATCAGTGAGACCAGAAATGTAAAATGCAAAGAAGATCCTATAATGTAGTGAGGCATATGGGGCAAGTCTCACATCTTCATTCCTTCATCATATACAGTTGTTAGTCTTTCACATGAATGCACTCACTTTTAGTGACATTATCAGTAAAATAATCAGAAGGGAATGTATTTTTCTACACATAGCCCTAACTGCTCTGAATAACATCAGTCAATTCATCAGTGAGACAGCAGTGAATGAGGGGTTCTCCAACGTAAAACTTGGCTTCAGTTTTACTAATGAAAATGTACTTGTCCATGAGTCCCACAGCCTTTACTCATGGCGACAGGCTCCAGCATTTTGTGTTTTGTAACAGCTCAAGCAGAAAACTCAAGCCAAAGCTGGCAGGATCCCTTTATTAAAATGTGTCACTTAAGGCAATTAATTATATTATTGCTGATAGCTCTCTTCCTGGAAATCAAGTGGTATCTCACTGTATTGATTTCTGCCTTAACAGTAGGTACAACATGGAAAAATACAGGAAGAATTTCTCAGTACTTGGCTTGTAACAAATTACCTCTCTGTAAGCTTCATATACACTGCTTCTTCAGTAAGTCTCTACCATCTTATACTGAGAAGTCACGAACTGTATTACCAGAAAGCCAATGTTTCCATCCATAACAATAGTTTAATTCATACACATCATACTATAACAGAATAGGTCTTCAGAAGCTGGGTGTCACCCCAGCCTGTGAATTCACAGGAAGAAAATTTATGGTTGTTAAAGAAAGTCAAGCTGAACTATTTTCTATTGCATAGAGGTTCTTACACCACAGCCACCCTGTTAAGTACTTCCCAGTACTAGATAGCATGACTAGGTGAAGTCCCTGGTGACTGGAAAAAGGGAAATATTGCACCCATTTTTAAAAGGGTAGAAAGGAGGACATTGGGAAAGACCAGTCTGTCAGCCTCACTTCTGTGCCTGGGAAGATCACGGAACAGATCCTCCTAGAAGCTATTGTTGTCCAAGGCACATGCAGGACAGGGAGGTGATTCAAGACATCTGGCATCGTTTTACCAAGGGTAAGTCCTGCCTTACCGACCTAGTGGCCTTCTGTGACAGAGTGACTACATAGGTGGACAAGGGAAGAAATATGCATGTAATTTATCTGGACTGTAACACCTTCAACACCATTCCCCCACAACATCCTTCTCTTTAAATTGGAAAGATATGGATTTGATGGATGGACTGTTCAGTGGATAAGGAATTGCTTGGATAGTTGCATCCATAGGGTCATGGTCAACAGCTCAATGTCCAGATGGAGATCACTGACAAGTGGGGTCCCTCAGGGGTCTGTACTGAGACCAGTGTTGTTCAATATCTTAATCAATGACATGCATGGTGGCATCAAGTGTATCCTCAGCAAGTTTGCAGATGACACCAAGCTGACTGTCAACTGTGGTTGACACATCTGAGGGATGGGATGCCATCCAGAGGGACCTGGACAGGCACAAGAAGTGGGCCTGTGTGAACTTCATGAGGTTCAAAAAGGCCAAGTGCAAGGTCCTGCACCTTGGTAAGGGCAATCTTTGGCATCAATAGAGGCCGAGGGATGATTAGACTGAGAGCAGGCTTGCAGAGGAGGACTTGCAGGTACTGATACAGGGCTGCATCAAAAGAAGTGTGGCCAACAGGTCAAGGGACGTGATTCTGCCCCTCTACTTGGCTCTGTTGAGACCCCACCTGGAGTACTGTGTCCAGCTCTGGAGTCCTCAGCACAAGAAGGACATGAACCTGTTGGAGTGGGCCTAGAGAAGGGCCCCAAAAATTATTAGAGGGATGAATTTGGGTTCAATTTACTTAAATCTATTTATATCCTTAAGTTAAATAGGTGTATAAACTATACTTTTTCTATTATGTATTCTTTTAGCTTTAATCAACTAATTTTATGGTATAAGACAAGTGAATGAAAAGAAATACTGAATATACAGAGACGGGTCTTCTCTGGTTGTCACCATGCTATTTTCTTAGTTCAAAAAGGAGATCAATTACTTGAGTATTTGAAGTTTTCTTGTTCTTACAGTGAACACATTATTTTCCTATTGAAAAACATTCATGACAGTATTTCTCCCTATAGACATTGCAGTCATTTTCACTGTATAGGATTACCATGGCCATTTTAGTAATATTTGTCACCTTTTTCTTGTTTATTATAAAAAGATTTAATTGACTACAGGAGATGTATGGGGATATAGAATTTGCATCATGTGATGATAAGCTCTATGCTTTCCAACTATATATTCAGTACCTTTTAAAAGTTTGACATACTAGACTTTCATACTTAGTAACACTGTATATGTGCTTTAAACATAGGTACATAATTAATTTCAATTATTTTTTCACAGAATTAAACAATGTACCTATCAAGACATTTATGCATCTTCATAACAGAGCATACGACTGCTAGAAGACTCTCTAAAAGAATGTGCATTAAATTTAGTAAGTCAGTAAATTTATATTTACTAAATTAACCATGAATTCAGCTAACATAATGTTTGAATTATACTATGGTATTTTGGATAGAAATGTTTAATTTCAGAAACTTTGGGTAGAATCATTTTGCTTTCTCAGCGTTTTTTAAGGCCATTTGTATTTTGCAGATTTACTTATTTCTTTTCTTTCAGTGAAACTTAGTCACTCTTTGTGTGTTTCCATAATTCATGAAATTATCTGTAATTGTGTAATTAGTGTAAACACATCCAATCACATTTATAAGATATGATTACAAAGTGCAGTGCAGTAATTGTGATGGGTAATGACATAAAGGAATATCTATTAAACTTCTTAAATGTATACTCTGTGAATATTCAGAAGCTAGTATTTAAAGCTGAATATCAAACTTGGTTAAATGTCAACAGCAAGTGGGCAAATTTTACAAGAATAACTGGAGCTGGTCAAGAATACTGTGACTAAACAATTAAAAGATTAAATTGTTCATAGAAATACATCTGTTTTCCAAAGTACAGGTGAATTATTGTTGCTTGGCACAGACTCCAGAGCATCTGCAGTCTAAAACACTGGGACTTTATTACTAAGGCTAGCTTGCAATCTGTCTGCATTAGGACTAAATCTGACTAATCTGACTACCTTAGCCTTCCCTCCTGGACACCTGAGAACCTGTATGGCAGCTCCACCTCTCCAGGTTTCTAAAGCAGAGATTACAGATTACCTAAAGCCCACGTAGGTACTTTTATCTCAAAGTATTGAGGAGCTCATGAACACGTGCTGCAGGGCTTCTCTTCCCCCTGAGTTTTCTCTAACTCTGGGGACTTCTGGTCTCGTTTTTCAGTCCTCAGGAGCTGGAGGAAGGCATTCATTTCCCCATCAGTGCAACTGCTGTCTTTTTTGATCATGATAATTTCAGATCTGCAGGCTGTGATCAGATTAGCTAATACTTGCACTGCCAGCACTGAAGAGGTTCATGCAGCAATATATACAGGGCATGGGTGTCACCCAACTAGAAAGCAGCCTGGCAGGAAAGGCTCTGGTGGCCCTGGTGGGCACCACGGTTGAGCATGAGCTAGCAATGTGCCTTTACTGCAAAGAAGGCTAATGGCATCCTGGGCTCCATTAAGAGAAGTATTGCCAGCAGGCTAAGACAGTTAATCCTTCCCCTCTATTCAGCACTGTTGAGGTCACCCTTTGCGTTCTGTGTCCAATTCTCATCTCCTCATTACAAGAGAGACATCTACTACTGGCAACAGTACAACCAAGGGACACTGAGATGATGAAGGAACTGGAGCATCTCTTCTATGAAGAAAGGCTGAGAGAGCTAGGATTGTTCACTGAAATTGAACTGAAGAAGAAAAGGGTCAGAGGGATCTTATCAATGTAGGTGAACAACTGAAGGAAGTGTGCAAAGAGTACACAGACAGGCTCTTTTTAGGGGTGCTCAGTGACAAGAGGCAATGGGCACAAAATGAAGCATTGGATTTTCCATCTGAACATCAGAAAACAATTTTTCAGTTTGGATGACTGACTACTGGCACAGATTGCCAACGGAGGTTGCAGAGTCTCCCTTCTTAGACGTGTTCAAATACCTAGGTCCTGAGCAACTGGCTGTACGTGGTCCTGTTTCAGCAGGGGCTTGTACCAGAAGACCTCCAGAGGTCCCTTCCAACCTCAATCAGTCTGTCATGCTGTGAAAACTCCATAACCATAAGTGATAAACCGGTAACTATTTAAGTCAGGGCTCCTCTTCAGGGATAGTTTATATAAATATGTCCAGATAGAATGAAATGTCACAGGTGAAATTTTACCTCAAAGATAATAAATGGAAATGAGATCTGCATTTTATTGATGGTAGGACTTTGATGATTTAACCAACATACAAACAGATTACTGCAATATTTTGACATTTAAAGCGGCTATGCCAGCTTTGTATGTCCCTTTACAAACTTCACATAAAAAAGCTGAAGTTATCTGTAAAAGGCATATTTCCGTGTAATTAGATTCTATTTTATTTGCTTAACAGCAATGTGATGTTAATGTTAGTTCTGCATTTGTTCAATATACAAATTACTTTTATTATGCTTGTTTTTTTAAAAGTTATTTATAGTCTGATTTACATTCTCCACATTAGACACTAACTTTGTATTCCATACTGTGTTAGATGATAGAGCTGAAACAAATTATATACATTTGACTTCTGCTTTGCTTGACAGTAATAAGCAGTGCTCAGTTAGATGCAGCTTAGGCATCAGGGGCATATTACTCTAATGGTATTACTCTGTCAGAAAAGAATAATGATTTGCTCAGAACCAAAAACATACTTAACATTAGTACATCCTCTTACTCTTAAAAAAAACCCCTTAGAACCATTTGAGAGTTATTATTGAGTATATAATTTGCCAGGCACTCTTATTTTGCAAAGCATATACATTGTAAACTATGTGTATGATCAAAATTGTATATTTCTTCTAGAACTTCTTAAACTCTTGGTTTCTTATTTTGCATAAGATACTATTTCTAAGGAGGAAACCTAATAAGATTTTCTGAAATAATGGTCATCTATAGAAAAAAATGTCATTGCACTAAGTTGTTCTTTATGGTTATAAAATCATAGCTGAATGTCATTCCATGTGGTAATGAGTTTCTCTCCAACACTAGTAAACTATGCTTGAATATAATCACAGCAAAGGAGGATGATTTTAATATAGAAGTTATTTACTGAATTTCCCTGTGCCATGGAACCTTTCACTGTGATCCTGTAATTAACGAAAAACCTTTTATCTATGGTTTTTAATCATGCTTGTTTGCATAATACCAATATATTTGCATAATATCTATATTACACCAGTTCTGTAAACATCTGTTTCATCAGGAATTTTTTTTCTTCTTTCTTGATATATAACATCAATAGGAAGGAGGGTGAGAGAACATTTACCATCTTCTGAAGCACTGAAAATTTGGCACAGCTGTAGGATGTAACTCTCCTAAGTGTTCAGCTGGTGAGAACCTAGTAGTTCTCATGTGGCATATGAGGATCACCAGGAAGACTATAGAGAAGGAAAAATCCCTCAGTTCAAACTGATAGTTGTGTTGTCTCATTTTTTGGCTTACCTTCACCACTCCCACCACCTCCTTGCTGTTTCTTAGCCTTCTCTGTTAACTTCAGTGAACAATCCAGTCCTATTTCTGATACATTCAGAACTATTCCACTATGTCCTTTACAGTAGGTCTGCAGGATATTTACACAGTCTAAAGAAAAAATCTACAATGTGTGCTGGAGGGGGTTCATTAGTTGTTCCAGGTGCCATTCAGGCAAAGAATACAGGGTAAATTCCTTAGTACTGAGTTAATAAATAATGACAATTGCTACTTCTGTATTCACTTGCCGTTATCAAAGCATATTGCCTCATTAAACAATGCTTGGGGGAAAAAAAAAATAAATACTGAGTCCTTAATTCAAAAAAATATACAGTCAGCTTTTCCATTCCAGAAACTTAATTTTAAAAAAATCTATGCACATGCCCTTATGTTATAGAGCTGAAACTATCCAATGTAGCATATGATCATACCCCAAACTTTTCAGCTCAAATGAGTCACTGAAGCCTCCTTATAGTTTCCTTGGAAACATATATTTATATATTAGAAATGTATAGATTTTTTTTCCACTTGTCTTAGAACAACAGTTCAGCTCTTAAAAATCATCTTAGTCCTTTTAACATTCAGTTTAACATGTTAATCATGAAGTAATTTCTGTATTCATCACTTTTTCTACATGTAGTTCTTTATGGTGAGAGATTGCTTCAGTGGCAGCTTGACTTTTTAGCTAGAAAGCTTCAAGAAGTTATAAAGCCAAATAACTCCTTAAGGTTTGAGAAATAATTAGAATATCATTCTCAGAGATGTTTTGGTAGGGAAAAACCCAAAACCATTAATTAATAATTTACATTAATTGAAGTATGTTCATGATTATAATTTGAAGATCTGATCCTTAGATCTAGTTCTGGTTGATAGGGATTAATGGGCTAGATGTTCCATAACAGACTTCAGAAAAACTAGCACAGACAATAATTTTCATCAAATGGAAAAAATGAGAAGTCAAAGCTGTATAAATTTTTGATTCAGGAAAGTCATCATGATACCATCATAGTTATGTAGTAAATTATAGTTTAGATGTGTCATGATTTTCTTTTTTGCTCATAGACAAGGCACACTTTGACTGGAATGTTTTTAAAGAGATGACACATAATGGACATTCATGTTCAACATCTTCAATAATTTCTGTGTAATAACACTATAACATAGCTTAAACATTATTATTACATATTTGAAGTAGGTAATTGGAAGAACATAGGTAATTGGAAGAACATAGGTAATTGAAAAATTACGGTGGATTTTTTTTTTTTCTTTATTATTTCCAAACAATTGGGTTCATTATATATGTATCCACATTTTTCAGAAAAGCATACAAACTAAAATATGGAGAAAATGTACTTTTTAATAATTACATTTGTCAGGCTATTGAACATTACATTCTAACATATTGTAAATAAGGATGTGACTCTGTATGGGGAAGACTATTACTACATTTAATATCTTGAAGGACAACTATCAACCATAGAGGAAATAATTATAGCCTGTAAGTGGTTTCCCAGGGAGGTGGTCGATACCCCAAGCATGTTAGTGTTGAAGAGGCATTTGGACAATGCCCTTAACATGCTTTAACCTTTGATCAGTCCTGAATTGGTCAGGCAATTGGATAAGATGATCATCGTAAGTCCCTTCTTACTGAAATTATTCTATTCTATTCTATTCTATTCTATTCTATTCTATTCTATTCTATTCTATTCTATTCTATTCTTCTGTTGTAGACTAAACATAGTATTTGTGGCCAATTTTCCTACTTGTTATTACTGAGTCTGTATCAAATAAGTGTAATTTTATTTCTAAATAGTTTTCAATGGGTTACTGTTCCTCATAGCAAAAGAAATATATGATCTCTTTCCAAGTTGCACAGATGATTAGAATACAGATTAAGAAATATATCAAGTAAATGGGATAAGCAAAGAGACAGAACACCTGCCACTGGTACCTTATGCTATTTAGTATATATGCTAAATACTACTGATACAAATTTCCTGGCTTCTTTGATTCACAGGTCATTCAAGTTAAATCGTCTGCATAGGTTTATTTCTCATTTGCCTATCATCTTTCTTTTGGGGCCATAGTGTCATATATACTGCACTACTCACCTTGAAAAAAATAGCACATTTCTGTTAGATCTACCTTCCCTTTCTTTCTCCCTGATTCTCCTTTTCCTCTTAGCAGGGTCTTATGGTTTTAGACCTATTCCATTTTTCCTTTTTTATTTTCTATTTATTACAAGGCTGTATATTGTAAGATTATTTGTCTATATTGCAATCTCCAAGAAAACTGTGAATCCTTTAACACTGGGAACTTCAGAAAATGTTGAAAAAATATCCAGTAGTGTAAAAATTGAATTGCATTTCAAACTTGTTTCTGTACTGTTTTTCAATTAGAATTAGAAGAATTTCCTTTACTGTTTATCAGCATGAACTGTCCTCAGATTTCTTTGTGATATAAAACACTGGTTAAAGAACTGAAAAAGTTTGAACATGATCTAATTTATACATGTAGAAGCTCGCGATAGATGTGTTGACGATTTCAGGAAATAGAAGAAAATGAAGTGGTCCTTCACGTGAATCACAACACTAAAGATGCAAGTACTGAAATGTGGCATTGAATCATGTAATTTTTTATACGAATGGACACACTGGTAGAAGAATATGTGTGTGAATTTAACTATTTTATTGTTATGTACATATAATAGAATCATCATACTCATGGCAACATACTCAAAAGTGTCACTTGCACATTGAGGCATTAGTGTTTCAATGACAACATTTTTTTCTTTTTCATAATTTTGTTTTTGTTGTTTGGTTTGTTTTTTGGTTGGTTGGTTGGTTTTTTAATCCTTTCTCTGTCACATTCATTCTCTTTGGTATTTTATTTTGACAGAAAAAGTTGAATTTTATAAAGAGATATCATTAAGGTAAGTGAAATGTTGTACTTTTCCAGTTTTGCTTTCTTTAGCCACTATCTAGTTTTTTTAATACATACTGAGACCTCCCTCCAGAAAAGTAGGTTAATCTTCTCTCCATTTATTTTAAATAAAACTGATGTCAGTCTAGTTAGAAACACCAGACAGGTAAAAGAGGGAAAGACTGAAAATACACTAGTAATTCAGAAAACTAGAATGTTAGAAAGAGTTAGGAATCCAATATGAACTTTGAATATAACAAATTAATATAAATAATACACTCACCGAGCATTTTTGTTTTTAGAATTCAAGGTGTAAACATTTTTGTCAAAGAAGATGCATGGAATAAACCAAAACAAGTAATCTCCTTCAAATGTAGCTCCATTTCATGAATTAACCAAGGGCTTTGATCCTCTTGAGAACTGAATGTCTGTAAATATACATATTTAATATTCAGAAAATTCAGAAAAAGAGCTCAGATATAGTTAGTAAACTATAAACAGTATTAGGACATTACCTATGAGGAACTGGTGAGTAACTGATAATACTGATTTTATACCATCCAACTTTCTTTTAGCACTAAGTTGGTTCAGTAAGTATATGGGAAATTCACTGATACATCATGCTGTCAGGGCCCTGAGGGCACTAGCAGGCCTTAATGGCCCGAGCCCATACATCATACCATTTATCATGTAATACTGCAGTATAGACTGCCTTTTCCAAAGGTCATCCTTTCTTGTTCAGGACATAGAGTATGAACCATTTCTTCAAAAGTCAATTTAGACATGAACATAGAGAGTGAAAGAGAAACTCTGTTAATCCTGACTCAGATCAATTCCTTCTTTTTACTATTTGAATACATTTACTTTGGGATTCATGTCTTTCTAAATAAAGCATTACTGAATACACTAAGCCGTATGAATATGTGTATGTGTGACTTAAATCTCCAGGCACCATATGCAGATAGAAAGACCACAGCAAACTTATCTTTCCCTAATAATTACTTCATTTAAGTGTAAAGACTGCTTTCTGTGCACTATGGCTGCAGTACCTACATGTGCATATTACAAGCTTTAAACTAGCTTGTATAGAGATAACTATGTAGTCATATAACAGGTTTTGTTGCAGGGTGCAAAAACAACCAGGGAAAACTGGCTTCGTAGACTATCTGCACTGCCATAGCTTCATCATCAGCAGTTCTTCAGCCTTCTTATTTACATCCTGGCTTACAGCCATAAAACTGAAGCTACACTGCACACCTTGTATATTTCTATACCACAGAATACTTCTGCCAAAGAAAAGTGTTTTGATGAAATTTCCCTCTCCTCAGTACAGCTATGAGACAGGATAACTGAAAGTGACTGTTTTTCTCTAGTCAGACAACAGTTTTGATGAGGTTGTAACAATAACTTGTAGCAACACAAATCAGCACCTTTCAGTTGCTCTTCTACCTGTATTTTGGTTGCTTTTGTCATGTATACTAACAAAAAATTATAACTATGATCTTGCTATTGTGAATAGTGTATAGCTGTGTCCTTAGTGGTTCTACTTATTATGGTCCTTAATATTTTAGGGTTTGGGCAAATGGAAGTCCTCCTTTTATAAACTTTTCTTTTCAGCTGTACAGCATTTCAATACTACAGACTTAAATTACCATGTTTCATCAAGCTGTTATTCATATCAAGTAAATAAAGCTATAGATGACATTGGAGATAACACAACATTTATAGATAACATATAGACAGATAACTCTTCTTAGTTCTTATACCTATATATAGATACTTTTTAAAGAAAGGATACCTTATGAGATTATAGCCACTTTTATATTTGTCTCTTTCATGGCCTTTGATCAAACTTAAGTCATTAAGATCAGTGTGCATATAAAAAGAAAGTCCTAAAAATGGGAAAGTGTTCTGCTTTAACAGACTGATATTTCTTACACCATCATAGCAACTCTAATGAAACCACACATAATATTAAGTCATCTATCTCTCTATTTACATGTGTAAAACCATACCTTTACATTGCATAAAGCCTTATTTACTTGCATGGAATTATTGATTTGAACAAAATGATCTGAAGTTGAAGTAACTCAGTTTTAAAACTTTTTATTGCTTTGAAGGCGTACAGTAAAAACTGAATACTTCATGTATATCATATTTCCTCCCTCAAATCTCAAAACACAGAATACTCAACCAAGTAAACAAATCAGAACCTGTAGAAAATACAAACACCAATACACAGCTAATTAATGTACATATGTACAATTACCTTGCTAGGCAGGAGGGAATGATGAACCCTTTAATCCTATTAAGAGTACATAAGATAGTTCTTTGCATTTCAATTAAAAAGAAAAGAAAAAGATTTCTAAATGCTACCACACTCCTGAAACAGCAAATTAATGGAGTGAAAATCTGAAAGCCCAGTAGAGATCAGTTTCTGTTGTCTTCCTGTACAGCAAAGTTTAAGTCTTTTCTCTTGGGTTTGTGAAAATCAAAGAAAGAGTTGCTCTGTTTGGTACTCCTAACATACCTAAATCAGAGTTAATTACTCTGGTAAGAATCAGATATGTCTTCATATCAGTTGAAAGAAAAACTTCAAAACCTAATTAAAAGAAGTGTTATTACAGTAATCCTCAGCATTTTGCCAAAGCAAGTCAGAAATTACAACTGATACCTGCTCATTCACACTTTAAGAGAAATAAGTGTTAAGTCCGTTTCTGTTTCTGATCTTCTGTCATCTTTATATAAGGAATGATATTTAATCTGATTTGTAAGAGAAGCAAGACCTACCTTCCTTAAGATGTGAACTAGAACTATTAGACAATTTTTCTAAAAGACAAAGCCATACCTACACATATTTAAATTTTCCAAAGAAAGATTTTAATATTGTCCAAAATTATCTATTTTCTGTTTCGTGAATATTAATCAGAGAGAGAGAGAAATAGAACTGCTATTCAGACTATTGATATGTGTCTGGGTCTGATTTCCCAGGTGACTGGGAGGAAAGTACTCATTGTAAACAAAATAAATAATTTGTGCTGACACAAAACCAAACCTATTAGCTTCCATTCCTGTTTTGATAAATATTCTTTTAGTATTTATCAGCCCATATCACATAATTGCTTCAGTGCTAAATAAATATAAATATTACTTACTTGTCGTGAAAAATGCGTAAATATGTCAAAAGAAAAAATGGCCCAGATTGAAAACAGATAAATGAAGGCTCAAAACTTAAGCAGCTTTGGAAGCAAGACTTCTGCTGAATTTTCATAACTAATTCTGAAATGAGGAAAAGCTTAACTCTTCTTGTTTCCTTTGAGGAACGACAACATTTTTCTTTTTAAGAATTAAGGGTTCTAGTACTGCCTTGTCTTCTTCACCTCCTTCTTTACCTTTTTCTTTTATCTTATCATTTCTCTCTGATACTGCCTTTTAGGTGTGCCTGAATTCACCTGAACCTTAATGAAATTATAATTCTTATGTTTCCTGAAGGCAAGCAAACAAACAAAAAAAACCCCCATCCTATACAGCCAATTGTCATCATCCCTTGTTGTGCTGCTTACAACTTCAACTTCTTCCTGTCACTCAGGATCACATTACACAGCTTGTCTTATTTCTTGACAAAAATATTCACACACTGCAAAATTATCCTTGCCTCAGATGTTTATTTGGCAGTAAGTATATCCAAGCCTCTGTTGTTAGTTACAGAGCAGCTTACACATGGAACTCTGTACCCTGATACAAACAACTTGCTTTTATTATATACCTTATACTCAGGAGACTCCCTGTATATGATTCACAAGATTTCTCCTTCTTCCAGGGAATTTTTGACCTACAGGTATTGTTTTAGCTGACAGTGTAAAACTGCCCTTATGCCTCTCAGATGTGGGTGGACAAACAACTACTAAGATTAGATTGAATGTCATCTCTTCTTGCCCTGTCCTCTACATGGTCTGACCTTGAGATGCTTGTATCATTTTTCTTAGTACTGATTTATTCTGAGAGTAACCCTATAAGAAATGTATGGGAGGACATTTCATTTATTAACATTAATTTATTAACATTTTCAGTTAAAAAGACTCTCAAGACATACTAGTGAGAAATAGAGGAATGCTAAGAAAGTTACCATCCTAGAGATTCTTTGCAATATGCTCATGACTCACAGGCAGATAAAAGCAAATGTATATCCTGATGAAGTTTGGTATGATCAGAGACTTAGCAAAAATTAACAGATCTTAACAGATATGTATTTCTGTAAATGATTGGACCTTTTTCTTTGCTATATTTTATATTGTATGTTACGAGAATTTCTCTCTGTGTGTTGATGTGCAGAAACAAACTTTACAACCCATGAAAGGTTATAAAGCAGGTATGTTTATTGCGGCACTGGGTGCAAGGGGGATTGCTCCTCCTAGCTTGCACACCAAGGTGTCAAGCAAGCAGGTATTTATTAAATTAAGGCATACATATTCAATCACCTGTCTTGGTCTGAAAGACAGGAATCTGCCAAGGAAGGCAGGAGCCCCCCTTTAGAATGGAAAATACAACTCCCTCCCCTCTGAATGCTTATAATTTGAAATTAAGGTGCTTTCAGGCAAAGATGAGGACTAGTAATAACAGTTCTTTACTAATTTTTATATATATATATATCAGGACAAATGAACAGCAATAACTATAGTAGTAACAACACACAGAACCAGGACCCCAGTGCCAACCTCTCTCGGCCGCAAGCACTTTCCCCTTTGGTGCAGTTCGCTCCCGGTGAGCAGGGAGGGCGCCATGATGTCCCCGCGCCTGCAGGGCCGCTCCGGAGCCAGCTCAGGCCTCACGTGGCAATGGCCGATGAAAAGCTCTCTTCACAAACCCCCTTGGACAGCCGATCCTGGTGCCCAGCCGGATCCTCGGGAGACAGCAGGTGTAGAAGGAAAAAGCAGGCGACGCAGTGGGGACGACCTCTCTCCACCACGAGGGCAGCTTCTATCCCCCGAAACAGGAGTAAAAAACAAGAGAGCTAGGGGTTCCACCCAACCCCCTTCATCGTGCAGCTGGCTGGACCCCTCCCCCTGTGGCCAGGTCCTCTGTCTCTCCCAAGTACCCTCAAGTACAGCAGTTTATCAC
>WUAM01000326.1:223044-269300 GCA_024336885.1 Actenoides hombroni | reverse complement strand
AGCCTTACTATATATTCCTCTTAATATTTCTTGGGAAATCTCCTCATATGTGACTTCCATTTTCCATTTTTTTCTCTGATCTTCTATGATCATCAAATCAAAACTAGCCTGCACAAAAGTAAGAATACTAATGATGAAAATAATTAAAAAAATGTAATCTATGGAGATATTCATTATCAGTGCAATGATAGGAAAATTTCTGGAAAGTTGGATATGAACAAAATTAAATCTCTTCTAGGGTTTTCTTTCTTTATAAAAAAACCCAAAACAAAGCAAAACAAAAACAAAACAAACAAACAAAAACCAAAACCAAACAAAAACAAGCAAACAAAAAACCAACAAAAACCAACCAAACAAACAAAAACCAACAAACCCCAGCATCTATATATTTGTTATTGTAGTATTATCTTTATTGTTCTATGGGGTTTTTTGGCCCTATTTGATAACTCAGTATGTGCCCTAGGTGTTTATACCTTTCTTGTATTTCTTTATAATACTTATTTTATTTTTCATTTCATGATCCATTGCTATTTTTCTTCAGATTATAATTTTGTGTTGTCTGAACTGTGTACCTCCATTGTTTGACTAATTGATCCATTATACTATAATTGGATAAAATTATTGTGCCATTTCAGAATCAGTATCAAATGAGTTTTTAAAAACAAAACATAAGATGGTTGCAAGAAAAAGCTACACATTACTGCCTTTAAAGTCTGAGTATTCCAAATTCTGGCTACAAAGTAAAAACTTTCTCTTTTCAGTGTGACTGCCTATTGAAGTTATCTTTGTTGATCACTATATGTAACTGGTGCTGAACATTATGGCTCTACACCATAATGATATTTTACCCTTTAAATAATTTATTGACAGTTCTTATTTAGTTCATTACCTCAATTGGCAGAGAAATCCATTTTGCTTAAATGTAGCCATGTTTGGAAATTGAATCCAAGTAATTGTTCCCATCAAGATCACAGAATCACAGAAAGGTATGTGCTGGAAGGCACCTCTGGAGATGCAAAAAATTAGATACTAAAATTGATGGAGTGGGGGAAGGGGGGAAGTAAAAAAAAAGTTGGTTTATATTGATGTAATTGGGGCACAACCTAGATCAGCAATGGAGAACAGTGTACTTGTCCCTTAGATTTATTTGACATTTTAATTCCTTAAGTTTTAAAATTAATCTTGTATTTGGTTTTGGTTTGTGGGTGGGATTTTTTTGCCTTTTTATTGTTTGTTTGTTTTGCTATTTGTTGGGGTTTTTAAGAATAAAAGATCTGTAAATAGTCATGGGGAAATTCTTCTAACTTAATTTTACAAATCTACATCATACACTCCTAAACCTAAGAGATTCTGGCCATCTTGTCTAGTCAGAGAGAAGTTAGCACTTCTTGCTTTGTTCCATTAGATATATGTTAGACCTCTGTCTTAGGATAAGTTTAACTGCACCATAGGCAAGTTAAGGGATGTCCACTTGTCCCTTACTGCAACTCTCTTGTTTCAATTGCTTAAATTATTTTCTTAGTTCATTCATATGTTGTCAATTACTTCAAAGTAATATTGATTCCTGTTTTTCAGAGCAATTAAAACATCACTTAGCCACGTGATATCTAGTTTCAGAATATATAAAAATACATTTTTACATCTACTATTCATACAGCCAAAGTAATCAAGGAAAAAATGTCTTCAGAGATTACTGATGTTACTGGCTGATTATCAAGTAGTCACTGTTTAATGATCAAGATAAACTTATCTCTTCGTTTATGTCATCAAAACTTATCTTTGTAGTGTCTCAAATGGCTTGTTTCCTTGCAGGCTTCTAAGACCATGATCAATTCTAATTTTCTCCACTTTCAATAAAATCACTGCTTTTTCCTCATTCCTGTCCTGTACTCTCTGGAATTTTATTATTCTGTCTTTCTCTAGTTCTCTTTTTTAATCTTTATATCAATTATTTGTCTCTATTCTGTAATGATCCCACTTGCTTATATGGATTTAAACTCCATAGCTAACCAAATTAATCTTAAATTTACCAATCTTTCATATTCCTTATGTCCAATGCCATATTTTATCGGTCTTCAGTATCTCTATCACAGCCACAAAAAGACAACATGGTGAAAACAGATCTAATTTTCTTCCTGAAACCTTACTGACAACCTTCGTTCTTTGCTGTGATGTTTCATTGTTCCTCTTGTCTTTAAAACACAGAACAGTCAGGATACTGTTTTGACTTTTCCTCACTTCAGACAGACTGTAAACAAAGAACTAAGCCCATTGCATCCTTCTAAAATTTGCTGCTTTTCTTCCCCTGCTGACAAATCATAGATCTATGCACTTTAGTTTTGATTCTTTGGATGTTTATCTCAGTCTCACTAATATTAATGGTATTCTCATAAATTCTAGAGGCAATGATGGTAATGGCATTCTTTTTTTTTTTGCCTACCATGATGATTGAGGGTCTTTTTTTGAAATTATAGCACAGTTTTTCATAATTCTTTATGGTTTATCTTTGATATTCCTGCAAGCTCTTGAATGCAAACATAATAGATTATGTTAGCTTTCTTGGTCACATTCTGTTTTCCTTTTATTTCCTCTCCTCTCTTCAAATATCAGTAACATCAGTCATACTTGTTTCTGTAAAGAGCTGCCAAAGGAAGTTATTTCCTGTGTACTACAAACATTATATGGATCTGTGGAGCTCAAAAACCATTCCACATGTTCCTGAACCTTCTCTTCCACCTGCCTTTCGGATGTCCCTGTCTTCAGTAGCTTTTAGATCTTTCTGAATAACATATCTTCAGTCTCAATTATGAAACAAAAATGAGTATTAGTTCAAGCACACATGCATCACTGAGACTTGTCAGCAAAATCATGAGCTGATTTTTACAGTGTGGTTATTTTAATGTACGACTTCTATACTATTGCCAGATTCTTCTGTAGTTCTCACTTGTAACTTTCCACTGTATTGGAATTAAACTAGAATGTTCTGCAGTTTTGCTTAATTTATGAGCATCTTGTTGAAATCTAAACCCAATATTTTTCTTGCCTTTCAGAATCGTTCTTACTTCTGTAATTCATATTAGTACTCCTGGGAAGGCCAATATTTTTTTATGAATATAGTAGACACGCTTTATTACTATGTAGTGTGCTTAACTGGAATGTCAGTGGATAACACTGGCTTGCCAATCTACTGTGGAAAAGGACACAGTGGCAGACATTAATCCAGAGTAACTGTGAGATGAAGCATAAGGGAAACCTTATTCTCTTAATAATATACATGAAAAAACTGGATGGATTGAACTTCCTGGATGAAGAGAGTGAAATCTTTCACATCCCCAATTGTACATACATAATCATTGGCCATCAATATGCATTATAACCATCTGCTTAGATGGCATCATTCCTGTTCACAAGGTGTTATGACAGTTAACTGGACTACAAAAGCAGTCTTCAGCTCACACAAGCCTTTTTTTCTGTTGATGAGAGTATCACTTTAACCTCCAAATTATATCACAGCAGTCACGCTTGTTCATACCAGTATGCCAAAAATTCAGCATGGGACAACTGTGAGTAAACACTTCTGTAAGCAAAAAATGGCACATGCAGGGTGTCAAAGTGTGTAATATCTTACATTAAATAAATACAGTACCTTTACAAAACAACTTTCTTGGCAAAAAATGATGCCAGAAGATCACATGAAACAAAATAGGGACAAACTCATAAACTATAAAAAGTGATCTGACTTATGCTTACCTTCTCACATATAACAAGAGTGGAAAATAAGGAACCCTGTCTGTTTACACTTATCTTCATAGAATTAAAACTCATAGTGATAAAAACATATTTATCCTGAACAGATTTTGTTCCGAGTCTATGTCTTTACTCTTTTCTGAGATTATTCTAATATTCTCTCAGAAAAAAATTATGCTATTTTCTTAAACATAATATGGAAAGCCAACTTAAACCCTTAAAAATCTATGTAGAGTTGAAAGAACTACTGTTGAAACATCAATATTTTTTGATTCAGTAGTTAAGCATCCCAAGTTTTTGAAAAAGCTTACCTTCTGATTCAGAGGAGCAAGATCATCTGAAGAAAATACGCCTCAACTGAATACTGCAGCAAGTAAATAGCTTTTTATATGCATTGAAATTCTAAGATATGATGTTAGGTTAGAAGTCTAAGCGGTAATTTTAACATGAGGCCTATGAAAAGCAAAGGGTTGTCTTTGGAAACAGCATCCATTTGTCACAACAGAAAGTGTAGTCAGAAACTAAATTGTGTTGAATTAATTTAAGAAGTGCCAGACAATTTTTGAAAGAAAAGAAAAAAATATATAGGAAAAATAATTTAAAATAACTGGGGTTTTTAATTAAATGAGATTTAATATGTGTGTGTAAAACATACATAATTTTTTCCTTCTTATCATTTGTCAGAAGGATCAGGCACCAAATTTGATCAGGTTGATTTTTTTTGTAAAATGTTTTATTCAAATTTTATGCATTTTTGGAATGTAGGTGTTACAACTGCTATAAAATGGTCTCCTCTCCATCTTGAAAAAAATTTTCCAGTACAAAGAGTTGATATTGTGGAGGAAATCTAGTAGGATAAACTCCTTCAGAAGCCACTTTATATTTGTTCAGTTGGCTAGTTTTGATCTTTGATATGTATCTCTAGATTAATAGAGTTACACATTGGAAATAAAAATAAATGCATAGCATGTATTAATTAAAAATACATTTTTATTGCCATGAAAACTGCAACCTTCTAGTTTTGTTGAATGTTTAGATACCCAGCATCTGCTGAGCTCATCTCTTTGGATTTTGGAGATATTCTTTAAATTAAAGTTTTCAATAACAGTTGATGATTAATAGTTCTTTGAAAAACAGGAAAAGGTTGCCCTGTCTCTTTTTCTTCTCACAGATGTTTTTTCACATTTGACAGGAAAATGGTTCTTCCTATGCTAGAACCTATGCTGTTGGGATAGGAGCTCTGAAAGTCTGTAAGCAGATGTAACTTGATGACAGACTTGCAGTAGAGGATGAGTGACCACCTGTGTTGAAGAAGTTTGGGTTCCCTAACTGCAGTGACCTCTGCCTACAAGCTGGTGGCGCTCTCATTTTATGCTGAAATGATGATCCTTTTTGCTGGCACAGAGCACCGTGGCATAAACCCTCATGGGCATATGGCCTCTGTGTTCCCAGTGCCGTCATTCTTGTTTTCTTAGTGAGATGATGCTGGTGCATATGCTCAGAGAGTAGTTACCCATGATTTCCCTTTAAAAAGGATGCTTGGAGGAAATACTAATCTTAGAAGAGGTCAGAAACTATCAGTGAAAATTGGCAACTAAAAGAAGACTTAATTTTTATACTGTCCATTTCAATGTTGCATGTAATTGCTTCAAGCACTTCATCTCACAAGACTTTCTTACTCATTATACATAGTAAGATAAATGTTAAATTCCTTACACTTTTCTAATTTTGTCTCCAATTTATTGAGTTAGAAGTAAAATGATGATGCTTACCTGTCTATGAAAGCTATCTGTACCTTGCTTAGTAAATCAGTAGTATGTCAACCTAGACCTTCAGTATTAGCAAGCTTCACCTGACAAAAGTAGGGAGATACAGGTAAGGGGAAAAGATAAGTGAGTATTTCCATTTTTACTGCTGTTTGCAGTGTTCAGCTGCCTAGAATAACAGACAGCTTGGATTTAGAGAAGCTAGCTTCAATTTTCCTAATTTTTTTTGTTAAGGCTGTTTATAGGAATTGAATTCAAGCAACATTAACTTTAAGTTAATGACTTTGCCTTTGTGTGTATGAGAATGTGAAAATATTTGCTGATGTAGCTTGTTGCCAGAATGTGCTACGCAGGTTGCAGACCAACAGTTCACTTCTTTATATTTAATAATTGCTATGTAGCTGTTTATTCCTGTTCTTAAAAATAAACCTGGTATCTAATTACAACAGGGACTGTTGTAGTCTTTATCTTGGAAACAAAAGAACTATTAAGCATCACTGACACATTTTTCACTGGATTTATTACAAGAAAAGGAAACGTACAGAAAATTAAATGCAACAACCCTGCATCAGAATTTTTGGATGTCAATGTATGATGTCCCTTTGAGACAGGATGTCTTTCTTCCTGTTGTTGGTTTTAAGCCCTTTTCAAATATAAAGATATCATCACAAGAAGTTTATGTAAGAAGGAAAAACCTCTCCTCTAAAAAAAATGGTGGGTTTTACAGAACAAAGTGGTCACATTTTTTTTCATGGAGGCACCCACAAAACAGACAGCAGCAGATACTCAAAATACAGACTTATTGTAACCAAAATTACTTGGCACTCTTTTCAACAAAATTAAATTACAAGTTCAGAAGTGTAATAGGATTTTCCTGACTGACAACTAAATCCTACACTTTAAGGACTACTCTTTCTAGAAAGATGAACCGAAATGTGCACGCATTCACTCAAAAAGGGGAAACTTTTCACTCAAGGGTACCTGCAGGGAGTCTGTCACCCTAAGGGGGTGAGGGCTTACTCAAGGATATATCCAGAAGAAATAGTCACTCACCAAAGCAGGGGTGAGGCTCACTCATCTACAGAAGTGTCCTTGAACCACATTCCATATATCCAAGGGGATGGTCCAACTACAAAGCCCAGATGCTCTGAGGGAACCAACTCGAAACTGGCTCTCTGTCAGTGCTCCATTTATGCCCTTCTCAAGCGCACATTGTGGTCATTCTAATTAGTCAGGGGCAATCACAGGACAAAGAATAAGGCTAAGGGCCTGGACCCTGAGGTGCAGGTTAATTCTTGTGAGACACAGGCAATTGCCATGAGGCACTGTTTAATGGATGTGAGATGCCAAATTGATCTTTATTAGGTCTCTGGCAAGCCCTGGCCTTTCTGGGATTTTTCTTGGGGCAGTTGCACCTGCCACAAAGTTGTCGGAGATGAAGGTGTTCATTACGTTTTAATTACATTTTGAATAGCTCCAACAGCAGTTAGAAGTCTGTATGAATGCCCTTTCTTGCTCTTACTTCTTTCCCTCATCCCTGCCCCACTGAAGATTGTGAAGCAGAAATTAAAACCAGTCCTGTCACAGGTAAGCAGAAGCAAACAAACTGTGCTGTTGATTCTGGTAGCTGCAAATACATTGTCAAAAGGTTCTTTAAAGTTATGCTGTAAAACTGGATTCACTGATACCTGAATGGAGCAAGGGCCTCAGTTACACTCAGAAGCAATGAAAGCAACTCAATTATTTGAAAATGTAGCCAATGCTTTTGCCTGGAGCTCTTGTAGATAATACATCTTCTGTGAGATTGGAGAGTTGGTTTTGAGTTGTTTTTTGTTTGGTTTTTTTCTTTAAACTGTTTACATCTTTTATAGATTTAATACATTTTTCATGTGAAGGAGAAAGATTGCAGACTGATACATTCATCATAGAACTTTTTGTAACTACTAAAACCTAGCTGAGTTCTATAAATAATTCTCTTTCATGAGAAACAATGACCTACAACTATCCTGACCTTAGGGACCTATCACTGCCATAGTGTTACTTTTCGTTGTTGAACAGGACCTTTATTATAGAACATATTGGGTTTTCAATACAGAAAAGAAATCCTCTGTCATAAGAAGAAAAATAAATTATAAAACACCTATAAATGGAGAAGTTGTCTTTAATAAATGTCCCAAATTATCCTAGGTAGCCCAGTGTCTCAGCAATTATGCAGATGTTTTCACATCTATTTTGTTACAGACTGCTACAGAATATTTATAACCTGTCCTCTGTGGCAAGACAGTTGAGGTCAAAGCAAACTGAAGCATTATATAGGACACAATATAGCTAAAAAAAATCAGAATCATTAGTCAGTGTCCAAAACTGAAACTTAGTTACGCTCTGTTAAAATCCTAAATAAAATATCTATTGCTGAGTTCTACAAATATATGCTGAAATATTCTCCTTTATGAGGGTACTGCAAAAACTCTTAAGTTTTTTCTTGATTTAAGCTGTAATAACAAGATTCCTGTAACAGAGGCTTCCTGCTCATACAATGCCTTTAAAATGCATTTCAGGTGTCTATGTATAAGCTAATTGCTATCTCATCATGATGTTAGGAAACAGCAGTTTTGCATAAATTAAGCTGAGACCCTTCATGAGACCCATCTTCAAGATATATGCTATTCACAGTTGCAACTGAAGCAAACTCATAACAGAAGATAAAGCCATACAGTAAGTCAATGGTCCACTTGCAATTGCCATCAATCAAAATGCTCTATGAAAGTTATCTATGAAGTACTTATTGTATGCTACTGAAACAGCATCCACTATTTCTAAGCATCCAGACCTATTAATTAATCTTCTATATAAATTTGTCCATCATATGGAGAACAAATCTAGGTATATATCTTTTTCTGATCAACACAAAATGAAGAAAAACCATTGTTATGTGGATGAAAGTTATCATTAAAACAAAAACCAAACAGCAAATACTGCTTTTGCAAAATTGTATATTTCTATTTATATCTTCAGAATAATACACATTAATAACTAGTTGCTATTGTACTTAAATTTAAATGATGGAATTATTTTTCTGTTGTATTTTTATTGATTAGACCATTTATTATTCAATTGGTTATTTTTTCCCCTAACGAAATTTTTTTTTTTTTTTGACAAGTGAAAAAAATCTCAGTGAAAGAAAATCATAAAGGAAAAAACCCATTATTTACAAACCTTGTGATAATTTCTAGAAATAGTGGTAATTTATGATACTATAGTGGAATGATGGAAGGAACTAAAGAAGCTGAGAGTGAAAGAAACTGCAGTTCTCTGATAAAGTAAGAGTTGGAAAAGTGTCATATAATGGATGACTGTATAGAAACCCTTGAGTCGATGTAAAGTTGGCAACTTCTGCTTAGACTAGGAGAGTCTATATAGGATTGTGAAGGCAACTTATACAGTATATTCGGGCTGATCCTGCTCCTGCAGTGCTCTTTTGTGATGCATTTTAAGGCCTTTTGTAGACAACTGTTCCTGATAACAATTAGATATCCTTCACAAATACTACAGGTATATATTAAATATTTGTCTAGGATCTGTTTCACTACAGAGGTCTCCTTGAGTTTGGGTAACTAATAAAATTAATCTCTGGGCAAAGATATCTCCTTTTACTTGTTCCTTCCAAGAATGTTTCTACTAAGAGAAGTACTTAAATGCACAAATTTTATTATTTTTTTTTTAAAGGGAACTCTAGAAAACAATTCATGTAGGAATACCTAAGTGCTGTTTAAGCTTAGATGATTGCTGCAACTCAGTGCCAGAATTAAAAAGTTCAAATTATACATTTTATATGGACTTAAATTCAGGAAACTGAGAAAGAAGGTTATAAGCGTATTACTCAAATATGTGAGTTCCCAAATAGATACAATTTTTTCTATGAACCATTCTGACTCAAATTTCCTAGACTTATGAGACCCAAATATCTTTTTCCATTTATATTAATCTTTTACTTCTCTTATTTGCATTTAACTTATACTAAGATGATTAAGATATCCTCATGTCTTCAGTCTGTATGTCAATACTGCTATAAGTCTGTTTTCAGGGCAAGGAATGCAGAGTAACAGGGAGTAAGTTTTCAGGCCAGGTGGACATATTTTCCCACTGCTGCTGCTTCTTTCATTACTCACCAGAGGTTTAAAGCCTGAGAATAGACTTCCACTCAAATTCAGGTGGAAATGGCATGGTAAATAGCTTACAACAGAAATTAAATGGCTAAAATTTTGAGAGAGCCTGGAGCCACCACCAATTTTGGCCTGAAATAAACAGGCACAAATAACCAGAAGGAAAAAAAAAAAGTATCTGGTTGGTTTAGAACTCATATGCTTAGTTCCTTACCTCAAAATAAGGTAACCTAATCTGTTTCAGTTCATATTTTCCTTCCTTAAAAAAGGAAGAATTGAAAAAACAAACAAACAACTCTTCCTGACCTCAAGGCCTACTAGAAAAAATTGCAATCTTCAGTCTACCACTAAATTAAGCATATTCTGCAAGTGACCTCACTGGACATGGTTCTATGTCCAGTATCTACTCCTTGCTTGAACTCCTCTACTAGCATGGAGGCAGGTACAAACATGAAATATGCATCTGTGCAGTGTATGGAAGAATGTATTTCAGGTTTTCAGTGCAGAATGAATCCTTTGGATAATCATCAGGTTTATTTATGTGATTTAGAATAACTATTTCAGTATGATAACAAAATATATGAGTGAAATATATATTAATTGCCAAATTATTTTGTTACTGTTTCTCCTAGGTACACTGATTGTTCCCACAGAGAACTACAAATGGGCATATACAGAACCACTCATTTAAGTGATGTTTTCCTAATTTTTACAGTCTCTTTTCACTGGTTGAGCAGCTCAGGAAGGCTGCAGGAGCTGCAATAATTGAGCCAAAAATTCAATTAGACAGTCTTGACAGAAGCTGCTTGAGGTTTATTAATGGTTTTCATAGCTTTACTTACTAGAGTTACAATGGAGAGGACAATCTGTTATTGTTAAAACAATAAACAACCTCCTTTCCCTGATTTTTTTTTCCATGTTTTCATTTTCCAAATATGAGGAAACTGAAAAGAAAAAAAAAAAACCACAACCAAAATCTTACCTCTCTTTCTTTCCCAGAACAAAGACAATTCTACAGGAAATAAGTTCATCAAAACCAAAAATCCCTTTGAGTAAGGTGAAAATAAAAAGTCAAAGAAAATATTCCAAAATAATTTGAAGAAGAAACCCATGAGAAAATACTCCTTGTGGCAAGGTTAGGTGGTCTTTGGAGCTTCCCATAATGTGAAACATTGTTAAAGTAATATGCCTCTGGAGTGATCTGGTAGAGATGAATGGGCTGGAAGTTCTCATACATAATTTCAACTCCCCATAGAAAAATTCTAATATTGTAATTGTATGTACATGTATAAAGAGGTTTGATTTTTATTTCCTTTTTTTTTGTTTGTTTGTTTGGTTTTGGATTTTTTGTTTGTTTTTTTTTGTTTTGTTTTTGTTTTTTTTAATGAGACATATACTCTAAAAGTTNNNNTATATTATAAAATGGTAACATCAGAATGAGGGGAAATACAGAAAATAATAGAGATTTATAGAACTCTTCATTATACTTTTAAACCAAACACTACAGTTTAGCACCTGTGGCTGCTTATTAAAGGTTCTACAGAAACAGTTCTTTCAAACTCCCTTTCTGGATCTCGCAATACCTGAATGAAAAGTTAAAGTAACTGGAAAGTCATGGGTGCATTTCATAAGCAGAATTGACTTTTTTTTTTTTATTAATGTGTTTAGACATTTCTCATATTTTGAATTTTCTTCTGCTTGCTTGTAAAATTGATACATTTCCTCATTGATCTGTCGTCTCAAGGCTTATCTATCACAAGCCTATTCCATCACAGAGACAGTCAGGATAGCTACATGATTAAAACCACATATGCATCTAAGTTGATAAGAGCTGATTTCCTTGTATTTATTTATTTGTTTGTTTGTTTATTTTAGTTTCCAGCCTTTTGATACTGATTGATAGAAGCCAAAACCTTTTATAACCCCTTTGTTTGTAGGACTGATTTTAGTGTATCCTCCAGATATACAGACCATGTCTCATTACAAAGGGAAATAAGCCAAGACCTGTATAAGAAAGTTGACTTTCGGCAGCACTGTAGATTAGATACAGATGTCTATCTGACTTTTCAATACAGGCACAGAGAGACTCATAATGCATAGGTCTTTCCAAGTTGTATCCCTCACCTTCCAGAACCTCATGACACGACTGCATATGTAGTACTGAGTTCATTATTTTAACTCTTATGTCTAAAGAAATTAAAATCCTCTCTAAGATCTCACATGTATATCTTGTGATGAGTTTATACAGTATCCAAAATATTAAAATCTACTTTATTTCACCTCTGGCACACCATGTAATAAGGAACTTTCAGTTAAAAAAAAGTTAATGCATGTTTAGTAAGAAAGTTCTTGTGTTGTGAATGATGAGTGCATGAACACTGGAGATGCTATGACTTTAACAGTGTTTTCTTGATTTTTATTTTTTTTAAGGGTAACTGATGTGGTTGGTGAATATACTGTCTGCCTTGCCTTGTCTGTTTTCTTTGTATATTCCAATAGTATTTTACTTTATAATTACTTATTCTGTTAAAACACTTTTCTTCTTAGATCAGAATTTTATTTCTTTGTTGTTGCAATCTAAAGGATTATTTTTTAAAATTAGGGCAAGGTAAGGGCTTCTGCAGTCTAGCATAGTGTTAGATATCATGTTAGGATCTCATAAACAAGCACATCTCTGTATGTATAATGAATAATCCAGACTTATGGCTGAGTTGTAAGAAGGTAGTCAGTTCAGGAATTCAAGGTGATCCTGCATTATTTGTTTGACAGTGAAGGACAGATGGTTTTATTTGTTATTAATGGGTGCAGCGTTTTTAATGTTTACTGATAAGACTAAAAGGTTAATGTAGTGGTGTGCCAAAGAAAGGCACAGTGTAAACTAAGTATGAAAAATATTTCTGCAGTCTATACTGACTCCTTTCATAAAGCCATATATCAGAAAGCAGATGGTTGTTTCTGTGCCAGTTTAGCATGGATCCATATTCTACATAAACTAATTGATATGTTTCATTTTAATTGGCATCCAAAAGAGATAGAAAGCACCTTTCTGGAAATTGTTGGTAGTTTCATATCTAAATGACCTTCAGTCTCCAGCAGAGGTTCTGTAAGTATGATGTGAATTTATTATGGTCTTCAGCATTTATTCAAAGAGACACAGTGAACAACAAAGTCAAAAGAAATAAGGGTACTCATCATCCCCACGTAGGCAAAGAAAAATACCCCAGCCTAATTCTGTAACTTGTACCTCATTATTGTTTTGGTTTGCAAATTCATTAATATGAAGCATATTTTAAAATAATCACATGCATTTGAAATAATAAACACAATCCATTGTAATAATATTCCAGAGTCAGTTTTTGAAGTTTTACTAGAATTGGAAAACTAAAGTCTGGAAGAAAAGATCTTCTGTCCTAAAAACCTTCCTGTTCAAAACCCCCATATGTGCTACTCCTCCCTTATGAAACTTATTCCTGTATATATACTTGCTGGTTTGCTGTGGGCATTTCGTTTGTTTGGGTTTGTTTGTATTTTCTCATTTTTTTCCTTTGGTTTTTTTTTTGTTTGTATGGTTGGAGTTTTTTTGTTGTTTGGTTGGGGTTTTTTTCCCCAGTAATTTTGCATATAATTTTGTCCCTGGATCCCATAAATACTTGTACTCAGCTTCACACAAGCTGGGCTATGGAATTAAGTTGAAATTCCTGAGTGACTGTATGCCACCCAAGAAACCAGGATGAAGCTTGGGGAATAAATAGTTTGTTTCTTCCTAAACATGAAAATGAATTAATGTCTAGCATTTACTGTTCTCATTATAAGCTTTGTCATGGAAACAAGACATGGAATTGGAATGTAAGTTTTACTGATGCAGCTTTCAGTATGGAACCATAAAACTTCACCTTCTTATATCTTCTGTAGAGCTCGTTCTCTGTGTTTTCTTCAGCTGGGTCTGCTTATGTCAAAGTTATTGAGCTTTGTCCAACTACTGTCCGTACTTTTTTTTTTTCCCAGTGGTTTCTTTTGACTAACTAAGCATCTACTGTCTCACTTGCTGATTACTGCTTAATAAGCAGACCTTATGAAGAGTTTAAAACAAAAAAAGAAAGTTTTGAAAGAACTAATTGCCTGTGTGTGTATTCTCATTTTAGGGGGACTACGGAAGGGAGCCTAAGAAAATGTACACAGTAACATCACTTCTTATCTAAAATTGGTGACAGCAGCTTATCAATGCTTACCAGTCAACCACCTCTAGAGAAGTTTAGTTCCAAACACAATGTGAGTTATCTTGGGAGGTTCATTCTAAAATTGGACAGACTCAATTTTTTTTTATGCATCTTCAGTCATTATTTATGCCATTTGCATAAATCTAAAAGCATGGCTATATCCTTTCACTCTTGAACATCTATGCAACAATGTATGGACTGTTTTGTAGTGACAGATTATTATGCATTTTAAGTAGTTGTCATGTGTAATCTCCTTAGCAGCCATGGAGCCACATGTTTGCATAATTGCCTCTAAGCATTAGGCATAGCAGAGGTTCTGCCTCCAAAGGATTTAGATAAATTGTCAGCAAAGCTCTACAGATGATAAAGCATTAAAAGACGAACAGAAATACGTGATTACTAAGGAGCTAAACATGGGTCTGTTCAGTTAATGTAAACAAATGGTAAAAAATGGATATTACATATGTTAATAAAATGTTAGCTTAGAATCTTTATATATAAGAAGTCAAGTATCTACCACAATGTTCTCAATGACTTGAGGAGGTCATTCTGAAAACTTTTTAAAATTAATTTTGGTTTGGTTTGGGGTTTCTTTTTTGTTTTTTAAGCAGGATTGCTTCTATAGGATTGGTTCTGTATTCTTATTTCTCTTCAATAATCTAATTTTAAAAATATGGCAAAAGCTTGAAGGCATCACAGGAATAATCTTATTCATCCCCAAGTCCAAAGGAAGACTAGCTGTCCTCAGAACTTCCATGTTCTTTCATTTCTTTTAATGCTTCTCATTAATACTTTGATCTAATATATAAGATGGTTTGATTAATTGTTTTTGAGGAGAAGAGATAGATCACTGATCACTCTGGCTGACTCTTCCCGGGCAGGTAAATTGAGGCACAAATTAAAGTAGTTGTGCTGAATCTAGGGGAACTGAGCTTGTCCTTGTGTGCTGTAATGAAGAACTACAGAAGAGATTAAATTTATTTCCCACAGGTAATTTTCTACTAGTTTTCTGATTTACTTCAGTGTCTTTCCTTGAAATGCATTGGTTTTTAATTTCATGCCAATTCTTACTCATTGCATTCCACATTGTCTTTCTTACTAAAAAGATTTTAGTCTTGAAGCACTTCTCTTACATTTTTCTTCATCATTCCTTACATTAAAATTGTTATCAATAAAATAGAAGAAATGTCTGGGCTGTCCTGTATTTGTCACTTGTTGATATCTGCGCAATTAAAATCTTCCTTATTCCCCAAATTCTGTGCTTGAAATGATTCTGGCACTTTCTCAAAATGACAAAATCTGCTTTATTTGGTTTCTATCAGAGATCATAGCATTATAACAACTAATAAGTTTATTAAACAATCCTCTCTACATATTTTGACTTTACTCATATTTTGAGTTTACTTTCTAGATATTTCTGTTTATTTTCCAATTTGTTTTTCAGTAGTATATGGTCTCAATTTGGTTTGCATTTGTACATAGATATATAAAATATAAGTAAATTAATTCACCATGCCATTTCATATTCTTACTGCAAATAATACTGTCTCCTCATTTTTAAAATCCTTCTATAGATTTGCTTTGTTTGTGTTTCCCTGTGAGTTTTTTTCACCTGTTCTGGTTGTGATTACATCAAATGTAATGTCTGAAGAAGCTCTTCTACCTCACCAAAACTTTCTTACTTGCTTTGCCTGTTTCCAGGTGACAGAACTTTCCAGAATGAAAAAATCAAGATCCAGTGAAATCTGAAAGCTGACTAGGAATTTTCAGGCCTAAAGTTACAAAAGTGTCAAAATGGATTTAGGAGTCCCAGTATAGTTAAAAGCTCAGTAGAGTTTGGGGACTGAACTCTCCACTGCATCACAAAAAAAATAATAACATCACCTCTTGGCAAAATTTCATTGTGATTCAGCAGTCAAGTATTTTTTGTAGTGATTTTATATGACTGAAAGTGTGTATTTGCTGTAATGATTGGTGGGGTTCATGAAAGTGCTCCTTTTTCCTTACACAGAGACCGGGGCCTGCCAGTTCCGACTGTCTCCAACAGACCCATCACAGGACACAACTGAGCCATCAACCACAAATGGGATGCCTTTGGGAAAGCATATGTAAGAAAGGGGGAAAAAAAAGCCATTGGTCAGAGAAGGGATGAGTGGAACAAAAAAAAAAACAAAAACAAAAAAAAAAAAAAAACAAAAAAGAGTGAAAAAAACAGAGAGAACACCAAGGTGGAGAATAAGTAAGAAGAGATACTCCATAGCAGATATTCCCTGCAGGCATGGTACAGCCTCATTCTGAGGAAGATTAATTTCCTGAAGGACTGCAGCTCATGAAGGGAACTGTACTGGAGCAGGGGAAAAGTGTGAGGAGGGAGGAGCAGCAGAGAGAAACCATTATATAGTAACTATAAATCCTATTTCTCCTGTGCTGCTCAGATACAGGACATAGGAGTCAGGAGTGAAGGAGTGAAGTTGACCATAGGAAAGAGGGGAGGAAACACGTTTTTTAAAATGTTTGTCTTCTTCTTTCTCGCTAAGCAAATCTATTTTAATTGGCTATTAAAATAATTTTCCACAAGTCAGGTCTGTTAGGCCCACAGTGGTAGCTGGTAAGCAGTCTCCCTGCCTATCTTATCCCATGAGCTTCTCATCCTATTCTCTGCCCCTGTCACACTGAAGGGAGGGAGTGTGTGGGTGGCTGACGACATTTGGTTGTTTGCTAGGGTTAAATCACCACAACATCATCTCTATTTTCAAGAGAAGATTCTCCTCATTATAACTTGCTTTTTTTATAGAGCTTTTCTGTGCTAATACATAGATGTCATGTTGCTTTACTAAGCTGTATACATATTAAAGATGGACAAAACTATGTCTTATAATTTATAGAAGCTATCTTATGGACAGCAGGTTATGTCATTTAGTCCACTTTTGTCTGCATAAGTCTCCCTTCTGTGGACTGAAAAGCTGTGGTTTAGCCTTTCATTTTTTCATGACTTTAAAAGTTGCTGCCACGTTTTCCTTAGTGATAGAGATAAATTTCCTTTGTTATGACTACTGAGTAATGCTAGTGGCCAAAGGTTCAAAGTCCTGTAATACACAGGTAAAATAAAATATAAATTAAATATTGAAAAGAGAAAAAAAACATGTGTTTTAAAATTTGCCAGCCTAATGTCCAATCCATGATAAAATTCTGAAAGGTGGCAGAATATATATAAATATGCTTTTGTCTTGCTTCTATTCTGGACAGTCTTTCTTCCATTTATTTTTGTAAACTTAGACATCACCCTAACAGAAAGACCAATATTGTTTCCTTCGTTTTTAAGTTTTTCATTTGCATTAAATAAAAGTATAGTTACTGCTTTGGATAATGTTGCTTATTCCTCATTTGTAGGTCCCTTTTAATATTTTATCCTGGTAACAAAGGATCATGTGAAAGACAGACAACCCAGTTAGTAGCAAGTGTGCAGGATATAGAAGTACACAGTTTATTTCTGCTTCTGACCTAACAGTTATAGAAAGCAACAACTTTTGTAGAGACTAATTTGGAATAACTCTACAAAGGAACCTTTGGCCAGCACAGATGATTCAGCCCTTAGCTCTTGTGTGCCTGGATAGAGGAGTGGTAATCACATTTGAGGATTGCATACCAAAGTGATCATCTAGATTAAGGTTGCAAATGATTGCTTCACTGTTGTACACCTCAATCATTTATTTTAAAACACAGGAGGTGGAGGAGAATTACCAAGGTCTAGCATCTTAAAGAAGAATCCAAAAGATTAAGTCCCTACCACAAGAAAAATACCTATGCTCTGCTCTGTGCTTTGCCCAATTCTTCCTGTCACTTTCTATCTCTTCTATGATCCAGTGAAGAAATGCTAAAATCAATAGATGAGAGGGAAGGAGAAGGTCAGGCTCTCAAACAGTTGTTAGGGCTTTGCTTGAAGGCATTATCTATGCAGAGACTTGGGACTGGGCTTGGCAATTTTCTAGTTTCTGGCAGACTAACGGAAAAATTGCAGTTGGAGTTGTTCCCCTGCCAACTTCCACAGCCTTTTTACGTTTTGTATCTCATTATGCTGTAAATGTACTATTACTGATGTCCAATTCATTATTTCCTGAGAAATGCTGCAGGTGGTATGGCTGGGAAAAATATATTCCTGCATGATATGTGAGGCAGCATAGTTTGAGAAGATGCTTTTCCAAAGGGTAGGTTTTGTTGCCTAGCAGAAATTCCACTTTCACAAGCAAAACAGAGGGAAAGAGTGATGTTGTGAAGGGAAGAGAGACCTACAGGTAGGATGAATGTAATTAAGGGAAAAAGGTGCCTAACTGGATAAGTGATATATAGGAGACTGTATTTTGCATCAGGCTGACAAAAACATAAAATCAGATGTGAAAGAAGAGAGTAAAACCTGACACTAATTTAGCTAAACCAGTGAAAAACTGCATGAAGAAACTTTTTGGTGTATGTATTTTGTTCTGTATTAGCTTGCTTACAAAATGTTTTACTGTAATTTCTCTGATCTGTGGCTTCAAATATATTGTGTAGCTGAAACTGGTGCAAAGTTGAGCAGAGAGAGGGCTTAGTACAAAGTAAATTTTTCCTGCTGTCCTATTAATTAACTATGTGTCTGCAAGTTTATGGAGACAGCTCTTCCAATGTATATCCTGCATAACTCCATGAGAAGTCTGAGGACTGATATTAATATACAACAGCAAAGGACATAATTCATCAGTTTTGCTACAGTGGCTAGAAATAAAAAGAAAAATATTCAATCTTGTTGTAAAATGATTTATGACAAGATATTTTTTTTTGAAACCCAGGAAATGTAAAAAGCAGCAGAATAAGAAAAATATGTTTACAGTTATTGTTAACCACAATATATCAGGATTATCATTTGCTTTTAAAAATCCAGTTTAACAAAAGGAACATTCAAGAATTTAATACAACTGAAAATATGAAATATGGTCAGAGAGACAGGAATGTAGGACTTTGTATATCATGCATCATCAGCATACAGCAAACTGATGTTTTATAGCATCCACATTTCCATAGGACTGTTGAACTTGAATGTGCCAAGAGTTTTTCTTGTGCCATTTAGAGTCCTAACTTTCGCAGTACAGTACATTAAACTAACACTAGTGGAAAAATGATAGCTGTTAAAATGCTTCTAAGTAACTGTTCAGTTTTGTGTTCTCTGGGCACTTATAAAGAATTGCATCTAATCACAATCTGAAAAATGAAAAAGCATTTATACACATATATATTTATACATAAAAACATGCCAACCTGGTGTGGTTTTCTGTGCTTACTTTTTTTCTTAAAGTAATTTATTTTTAAAGTAGAAATCTTGTATATTTTTCTTTTTATGTATGTTTAAGGAAATTACAATTTACATAAGGTAAAAATTTATTTCATTCAGTTTTGGCATATTGTACAAGTGTTTTGGGTGATACTGTCCTAGTTTGAGTTAGAACAGAACAATTCTTCTCAGTGATTTTACTTTTCAGCTCAGTTCTTCTGACTAACTTCATTTTCCAATGCTAACAGCAGATTTTCACAGACAGTGTCTGCTTCTGGCAGTGGTAACACCCAATGTTTAGAGTCAGTACCAAGGACTGGTGTGCACATCAAAGCCACTGCTGGATCTGTGTACCATGTAGAAACCATGTGGCTGCAGAAAAAAAAGCCTCACCTGCAGGGAGGAGTGGACAGGACGGGTGACCCTAAACTGACCAATGAGGGATTCCATCCCATATACATCATATTTGGCATAAAGCTTAAAGCTGAGGGATCAGGAGGGTCAAGCTCTCACTCTTCCTCTTCTGTTTCAATGGCCATCATCTGAGGAGGACTCTGTTCTGCCTTTGGTCTGAATCTGTGTGTTCCTGAATCTGGTACCAGAATCCAACTCCTGAAGCCAGTTCCCATCTGCCACTGGGCCAAGTCTGGGACCAGTGCTTCCTCCACAGCATCAGTGGTGAAGGTGATGTAATTGCCATCATGGGGGGGGTTGGATTTGATACTGGCTTGGATTTGATACTGGTCTTATATATATATATTCCATTTTATTATTACTATTTTCATTTTCATTAAAGCTGTTCTAGTTTCCTTTTCTAAATAATGTCTCTCTCCCTTATTCCCTTTCTCTTCCCCTTGGGGGAGGGAGGGGAGTTAACAGAAAGCATCTGTTATATGTCTAGTGAACCATCGTGACTCTAAACCTTGTCAGATGTAATGCAACACTGATGCAGAACATAGACTGATGTCTCTACAAGGTGTCAGAAATAACAAGTATCTTTAATGTCTGAAATGCCTCAATAGAGGTTTGCACAACACCTAGAATCATCTAGTTTTATAACAAGTTTTGTCTTTTCTCCATCTCTTGTAGAATCTAAAGATAGAGTTCATTTAGAATTTGTATTGCTGCAAGTCATACTTTTAAAATGGCTTCTTTGTGTGCTTTTTATAAGCATGGCATGCCAGAGTCTAATATCTCAAAAGTAATAACTTCCAGGCTTGAGATAATGAAATAACATCATAATTCAGCAATAAAGAAACTTTTTCAAAGGCAAAAGTAGTAGTCTGGAAACCTCTAGTATCTTCTACTAAATTATTACTGAATCATATTTAAGTTGTCATGTTTGTCTTACCTGTCTTAATCTCGATCCACAAGTTTTCTTGCTTCTGCTGTTGTGATTCTCTCTTCCATCTCACTGGTAAGGGAGTGAGTAAGCAGCTAGGTGGGGCTCAGGTGCCAGGTAAAGTCAACTCACCATATGGTGTCTGTTTTCCCCTTTTCTTCTCTGGAAATGTGCTGTTCTTCAGAGGCTACACATTCACAACCCCTTTCTGCTGTCTTTACCATTCTTATCCAAAAGTCACCACTTCACCTGTCTATTAGGTCACACAGTGACTTCTATTCTTTGAAAATAAAGAGACTGAATTAACTACATTTGTGACTAATTCTTCCTTGCTGAGATTTATTCTCTTATGACCAGGATTATAAATGCATGATGTTATTGTAAATGGTGAAATGGTACCATACAGTCTTTGACTGTATAATATATATATATCTTCCCTTGCTTTTTTACCCTTCTTATCACATTCATTTTATTACGCAGTATCTGAGCAGTAAAGGTAATTGATTTTATTATCACACGTTTGGTACTCTGTGGTATGCAGTGAGAATATAACATTGTGATGATGTTTCAGTTTAAGGCACTTTGGAGATCAGTGCCTGAAATGCAAAGGGTTTTGGTCAAGACTTCTTTGCACAGACATTCTATTCTGTTTTGTTGTAACCTAGTTTGTGATTTTATATTCCTAAGCTGATACAGGACTTTCTGTGTAAAGCCAGAACAGATTTTAAAATTCCATAGTGGGGACCTGTTAATAATTCATGCTTGAAAATAGAGATTGAGGTAGCAGCCTAACTTAGGAAAGATCTCAAAGTGCCTTATATAACGGCACTAATAAAAATCACAGAATAACAGAATTGCAGAATAATAAAGGTTGGAAGGGACCTCTGGAGTTCATTGAGTCCAAAACCCCTGCCAAAGTAGGTTCTTCTGCAGGTTTCACATGCATGGTTCATGTCTTCAATACCACAGGAATTTTATTCATAAACATACAGCATTCATGGTTCCCATTAAAGGCAATAGCATTCATGTTTTCCTTTTTTTAATTTTTTTTTTTTTTTTTGAGACAGCAAGATGGTAAAGTGCATGGCCCAGTCATTCTTCTGTCTTCTTGAGTGTCTAGTTGTTGCACTGGATCATGTTCAAGCAGGTTTTGAATGTCTCCAGAGATGGAGACTCCACAACCTTCCTGGGCAGCCTATTCCAGTGGTCCATCACCCTCACAGTAAAGAAGTTCCTCCTCATGTTTAGATGGAACTTCCTATGTTAAATTTGTGTCCGTTATCTCTTGTCCTGTCACTGGGCACCACTGAAAAGACTGGTCCCATCCCCCTGACACCCAAAAATTATTCTGTTCTTGTTAGCAAAGGACATAATTTAAAAAACAACAAAGAAAACCCCAAACCGAAAACAAACAAACCAATAACAAGAAAAACCAAAAACCAAACCAAAGCACACACACAAAAGAAAACCAACACAAAACCAAACCAAACAAACAAACAAAGTAGGGGACAGAGAAAACTATATTTTTTAACTTATTTAGTTATTCTTAGTTTTAATTATTTCATTGCATGAAACAACAACTGCTGTACACTGAAGACAGAAATTTTAGTACATTATAAAATATCTGATCACATTTCATACAAGCTGTAACCTTATTCATGATGAGGCTTGTTTATCTCCCTTTCCCAATAGAAAGAATTCTTGTTTCATGAAATCAACGTAAAAATGATGTTAAAAAGAGACTGGAAAGAAAAAAAAAAAAAGTGTGGAATTGATTGTGAGTTGGGATTTCTTTTAGAAATGTTGCCTTTATTTAGGACAATAATGTTTATGGTGTACAGTGCTGCTTAAACAGATTACATAATAATTTGTTAATATTTAAAACAGCACACTAACCGTACTTATGTCTGTCTAGTATCTTAAAAAGATGCATATTCTCTAAAAATCACCCACCTAGATGCATATAATTCATAAATAAGGGAAAAGGTCTCCTGGGTATAATAACAATTATTTTCTAAATACCACTATGGAAAAAGACTAGGAGAAACTAAGAGTATATTTTGGAACTCTTGGCTTGTCATGTAGAACATTAGCATTAAACATTTGATATTTGTTTAGGAGAAATGTACTCAAATAGAAGGTGCTATATGATATGGACATCAGGATCAAAGACACCATAAGCAAATTTGCAGATGACATCAACCTGAATAGTGCGGTCAATATACCAGAGGAATGGTATGTCATCCAGAGGGAGCTGTAGAATGATATCTGGTATGTACCATAACCAAGAGAATCAAGGTAAACCTGTAGTAACTCATGACAGTCTCTTAGGAGTTTTGGAAGAACATCTGTGAGAGATGGAGATAATTCACAGAGATAATACTGGAAAGATAACAATGGGGTTTTATTCACATAATACACTCACATTTCATATTTCTGATGCTAGTGGGTCATAAACTAGGACCCATGTGGTTTATTTTCTTGGATGCATAATTTGACTTTTATCAATTAATTCCTTTGACAAAAATAGAGGTTAAAGTGCTTATTCAAACAGTGCATTCATTAAATCACTGGGCCTTGTCCATCATGGTTCTTACTGTGAGTTATAGTTGATAACTTCAAGTCAAGCTTTGCTGTTCTACTGCTGTGACCTAAATAGATGGTGCAATTTCAGATAGCCTTTATCGAGGCTCTTGTAGTTGTATCTCTGTGCCCCTATAGACCACACTTCTATTTCCTCTCTTCCCTACTGATTGACCTTCACATAATGTAGTTCAATAGAGATGAGAATTTGCCTGGGGACTTTATTTTGCTATTACTCAGTTTATAAAAGAACTCTGTTTTGTTGGGGACATTAAATCCCTTACCACTGATTTCTATCTCAATTAACTTCTTGTTGTAGATAGCAAAGTCCCACTCACCTTGCAAGCTACTTTACTGACATGTCACATTCAAATGATCCCTTGCATTATTATTTACATGTATGACATTGTTGAAGTTTTGAATGATGACTGTAATTTAGGACAAACCTTTACTATGCAAATGAATTGAGTTGACAATGGTGCACGTCTTCAATATCACAGGAATTTTATTCATAAACATAAACATGCAGCATTCATGGTTCCCATTAAAGGCAATAGTATCCATGTTTTCCTTTTTTAATTTTTTTTTTTTTTGAGACAGCAAGATGGTAAAGTGCATGGCCCAGTCATTCTTCTGTCTTCTTGAGTGTCTAAGTGTTGCTCTGAGTTGACCTTATCTTTTCCTTGAAGATTTTCACCTGTGGTTTGTAAGTCTGCCACAGACTTCCTGCATTTCACTGTGCTGTAAGAGTTCTGTCACAGTGAGAGTATTATTGTTTTGTCTTGTTCATTGTGACTTGTAGTGTTGCTGGTCTTCATTTGAATTTTGATTGTTTGTTCTACTGATTAGGAAATGACTTATCTTTAGGTGATCGAATGATGTTTTGTAGATATTGATTATGGGTCATTTGGATTTTCTGCTTCATTGCTTTGAAGGGAAATTTTTCAACATTGAAGAGAAAAGAGATTTCAATTATATCCCTTTTTATGAGGTTAATTGCTTTTAAAATACTGAATAAATTTTTAATCATGGCTGGCAGTGAAAGCTGAATGGGTTTTTTCCTTATATTGAGTAATAAGGAAATTTGGTTGATATTTTTTTTTTCAGCAAACATTTATAATGTTCTTTACACAGAATTACAATGCTGTTTGCCAGCCTCACATATACATCACAATTCTCATTGTTTGATAGGACTTTGCACTCTCTCCTTCACTCTTTTTCTTTCACAGCTGCTGTACTTGGAAGAAAAATCACTGAAGGTGTCTGACTCAGACTTCCTCACCTATACAAACTGAGAATCAAGAATGTAATAGTGATGTGGGGAACAAAGTCTTTGAAAAAGTCTTGAAAAATATTATTGTGACAGTTTCATAAATTCAAAATTTATTCCCTAGTTTATTTAGAAACATATGTTGTGTTCTAATATTTGTGCCAGACATGATGTAAAAATTATCCTGTATTTTTAATAGCTGTTATCCTCATAAAAAGGGCTATAATAGAAACCAATTTTCTCTTCGATGCTAGTATATATAGGTATGGCTGTGATGGAGTTAATTTTCTTCATAGCAGTCTGTATGGTGCTCTGTTATGGATTTGTGACCAAAACAGCATTGATTACGCACCGATGTTCTGGATACTGCTGAACAGTGTTTGTACAACATCGAGGCCTTCTCTGTTACTCTGTTCCACTCCTAGGGAGTAGGCTGTGGGGACAAGACACTGGGAGGGAGATAACCTGAGCAACAGTCTGGTCTGGGAGGCAGCCATTACTCAGAGACTGGCTGGGTATCCGTCTGCTTGTGGAAGACAGTGCAAGATTGCCTTTGTATTGTTGCTTTCCATCTCCCCTCCCATCCCCCTTTCTTCACTCATCAAATGGTCTTTCAACCAACCAGTTCTCTCACTTTCATTCTTCCTGTTCTCTCTCTGTCTCACTGGAGTGGGGGAGCGAACAGCTGTGTGGTGCTTAGCAGCTGTGTGATGCTTAGACCACAGTCTGGCCCCATCCTCCCTTGACATCCACCCTTTAGATATTTATAAGCAATAATAAGATCCCTTCTCGGTCTTCTCCAGACTAAACAGACCCAGGGCTCTCAGCCTTTCCTCATAAGAGAGGTGTGTCTGTCCCCTGATCCTCTTCATAGTCCTCCACTGGAATCTCTCCAGTAGTTCCCCGTCTCTCTTGAACTGGGGAGCCCAGAACTGGACGCTGTACTCCATATGTGGCTTCACTGGGACAGAGTAGATGGAGAGGAGAAACAACTTCAATCTCCTGGCCACAATCTTCTCAATGCACTCTAGGATACCATTTGCCTTCTTGGCCACAAGCGCACACTGCTGGCTCATGGTGAACTTGTTACCCACCCAGGATAACTCCCAGGTCCTTCTCTGTGGAGCTGCTTTCCAGCAGCTCAACCCCTAACATGTACTGGTGCATCGGATTTTTCCTCCTCAGGTATGGGACCCTACACTTGCCCTTGTTGAACTTCATTAGGTTCCCCTACTCCCAACTCTTGAGGATGTCCAGGCAATGAATTTGGTGACAGCTTACTGTTTGTTGAAAAAAATCAAGTAGTTGTTGTTTAGTAGAATGTGTATTCCTTATCTCTTACACATCCTGCTTAGCACTTCTTACAATCTCTGTGTTAAAGAACAGAACTCTAGGAATTTACTTTGAAAATTTAGACCCTGTCTTATTTTTTTACCCAGACTGACAATAAATGACATACCTAGAGATTGATGTGGCACTACACCAACTGAAGAACAGCAGTGTCATCCTCTGGTGTATTTTTTTTTCCAGAAATTTCATCTGAAGAAGCAGTATCAGCAGCAAACATTTTTTCTTCTACCATAGCATAAGCAGAAATTGTGTGCTACCTATTATGTGCCTCATTTCTTCTTAACACAGAATATTTGTTGGGTTTTTTTCAAATGCCTGTCTTAACTAGTTGATTAGATTTCCTAGAGGCTTATCCTTCCATACTGCCTTATTGGCTTAACTTCTGTGAGTATAAACATACAAAAAACAGTTTGTGATCATATCTTTTTGTGTATATACATATACATGCATATGTGCATACACATAAATACATAGGTTGTATAGTGTCACTAGATCAAAGGCAAAACATGGAAAAGGGATATATAAGGATAGGTACATATTTAGATGTGTGTGTATATAGAAATGTGTATGCATACATATTTATGCATACATACAAATATTCTGCATATTCAAGGGAAAACGAACCTTCCTTCCATGGCATAACCTGAAGTAAAATATTAGAAGAGAGCACTCCATAAGATGGAGTCCTGCTTGTACTACTGATTCATTCAAAGTAAACAGGAAGATGGAGGCAGCAAATGGACAATATTATCTGCGATATTCAGACAACACAGCAATTGTGTGACCACAACAGCATGTAAAAGTAAATGAAATAAGATAGATGAAATGTGAGCCTGAGTGCAGCAGTTCCAATTTTGTTAATTAGTCTGTATTCATGCTTCAGTGATGCTGCAATTACGCTACCTCATCCTTGCGTAGGCCTATTGTGCATATGCTGTCATTATGCTCCTAGTAGCATATAAAACAGTACACGATATGAGCCACCTACAGAGATGTCATTACAATTGTGTCAATTCAACAGTATGTTCCTTAAAATCTATAATTATTTGTCTTCACTGAGAAGCGATTTGTGAACCTATTACTAGGCTGTTTGAAGTTAACTTGATAATTTCTTTTATGTTACATTAAACACCTGCCAGTAAAGTTAACGATGTACACCTAGTAATAATGTTTTAAAATGAGAATCAAAGTCTATACCTACTTTTTAATAACTGGATAGGTTTCAGGATTTTTTTTTCTAACTTTCTATACTTTACATTAGATATTTAGAAATATTAGAAGCACAAAGAAGTATTAGATAATCTGTGGCATTAAGTTTGACAAACGAAGGGATTCTTCAGTGCAGTATGTTTTTACTGCAGCAAGTCTTAAGTGTTTCAGTGATATAAGATCACATCCTAAAATGCTGGAGTAAAAATTCCAAAAGCACCTTTTCCCAATAAATGTTGTATATTTAAAGACTGCATTTCAAATATAGGAGTATTTAACTTACAATGAAACATTCAACTGAGATACCCTCTCACAGAGACTGAATCCAGAATCTCAGATGAAAATTAATTTCTTCAGCTTGAATTACAGAGGTAGATCTGCCAGCTAATAGGCAGTAGTAGTTTCAGAAATGCTTTATTCACTTTTAAGTGCTCTTTTGTTAGCATGTTGTTTCTACAAAATAGAAGGTAAAAAAAAAACAGAATAACAGGGTTTTTTTGTATGAATGGATGTAAAGTATAAAGGGATCAAATTTGTGATGGGCAATGCCAAGCAACTGATAAAGCATTAGTTTGTATTACAGAGTGGCTGACATTTCAGAAGCATTTTTCTGCATGTTTACTATACAGTTTTGAATCTCCATCACAAATGAGCTCTAGCAAACTTTGAAATTAACCCTTTCTTCAACCTTTGCTTTAAAAAATTTAGGTAGAATTCCAGTTTTATAACACGTCTGGCTAATAAGTCATTAGAGCAAAGCAGTATCTGAATATTTATTCAGGCGTTCCAAAGCATTTAAGTGACTCCTGGATACATCAGTTTTGGTCTACCTGCATCTAATTTAGATCCAGTTAGTTTTAAGAGTGACTCTAGGTTTATTCTTTCTTTTAAATTATTTCATTCAAAATACGTTTTGCATGGCATCATTTGTTCTCTCTGAAACAGATACGTAACTGCATACAGGTGTTTGTTTAATAATTTCAATCTAGTAAATTAAACTACTACTAAAAATTTCAAGTATTCCTTTCCTTCTTAAAATTTGAGAAATGTCTGAATCTGATTAAATTTTATTTTTTTGCTAAAGATATCAGCAAAGGTGAACAGGCAGACCACTGTGTACAGATACCCAACTACATTATACTCTAAATATAGATTCTTAATATTTAACAGTTTGTACCTTTTGATTTCACCTAAGTACCAATAAGAGTAATTATGTTGCTTTATTGGAATTTTATGAACTGTAAATAAAAATATTTCTTTATGTCCAAAATATTTGCAAGAACCAGAAGTATGGAATATATTAAACTCCCTTTCTAGTATTTAAGTAATCAGGGATCAAATATTTTGTGTAATACTGATAATAATTTTATGTAATATTAATGATGAATAACAAGAAGAAAAACACATTCAAATATATTTAGACTTTCATTTCTGAAGCATTTTTTATTGATGAATCTTAAAAGGACACCTTGCGTCATACACAGAAAGACTTACCTGTTACTCAGTCTGTGGAGTTTTGACTTCTCTTGAACCTTAGCACTCTGTAATTATTTACAAGACCAAGAAAAAACAGTAATTAAAGGAGTTAAACAGACTCATCTAATTTTGGAGGACATGTTTAGAATATACTCGCTCTTAGGTCTTTACTAATGTCTTCCCTAATGTTTGTGTTTACTGTACTAGAAACCTAGATTTCCTTTGTGGAGAGAGGAAGAAAAAAAAAAAGGGGGAGGGGGAAGAATGAGTGTGTACGCATATTTGACTAAATCTGAGACTATAACTATATATTTCTGTGATCTTAAACTACGCTGCTAGGTATTAATGGATCTATTGAGCAAGATGTCTTTGGTCTGGTTTACTCTTGTGCAAGATCTCTTATCTAGGCCCCAGATTCTCTTCTTCATTCTCAGTCATTCTTTATATTTGGGATCTAGATTGTTTCAGCACTATATGTATTCATAGAGCTAAAAAGCATGACATGCACACAAATGCTACTGATTCTGGAAAATGAAGAAAAGGTAATTATTTTCTCATCCCCTGTACAATTAAGTATATTAATATTTTTTCTATTAAAACCAAAACACTAAAATGTGCTGTTTACTTGAATGCTGCTTTCTCTTTATTTCATTAAGAAAGTAATGAGTCACTTGGGGAAAAATAGCTAGAGATGCAGAAGATGCCTTTAAATCAACTGTAAAAGTCTTTCTAAAGAAGAAATTCTAGCACCTCCAGATGTGTGGGCTTGATATTCACATTAAATGATCAAAATATTTCCTCATAAATTAAAAATATCTTATTTTTTACAGATACAAAATATATATTATACATGTGTAATAGTTATTATTTTTATTGTATATTATATACTGCTTAGAATTTCAGAGCACTATCCTACACAGTATCCATCACAAATTTCAGTACTGGTTCCAGACATAGATGACAGATCAAACCTGATTCTACAAGGACTGGAAAGACTCACATATTACTACTGCCTATCCAAAATTGGCTTTAACACATATTCTGAGGCTAGTTGAAGACCCTCTACACAGATTGGTAAATTCTTCTTTTTCAATACTGCTCAAGTCACGGATCAATATTGAACTACATTTAAGTTCTCAACTCCATCATAGTGTGCAGCACTAGTTTCTTCTGTTTTTGACAATATAAATAAAACTCTCTACCACTGGCAAGTATCTTCCTTCAAGAAATTATGATGATACAGGTGATCAGAAATAATGTCAATCACCTAACTGGACGCAACTTGCTGCAACATAAAACACTGTCTCCTTGCCTTTCTACGCACCAAAACTGCAGAAATCTGTCCAGAGGCTGGATTAGAAAACCCTCTTGGTTCTATTTGTAAGAAAAATGCCAGGATACAGTAGTGAGTATGAAGATGAAAAGTTCCTCATGAACTCCTATGTTCATGAACGCCCATGGAGTCAGGCTCAGACCCAGCCCTGCTGAGATGCCCTCACAGCTCTCAGAGCCTGGAGAGGAAGACCCTTCCTGAACTCCCTGTCTCCCTGTTATTTGGGGTGTGGCAGGGAATGGGAGGGAATAACAGCTACCCTCTGAATCCTCAGAATCACCACCTGTTCCCCCCTATTTTGTCTGTTTACCCTTAAACCACAACACTTTGGTACTAAGTTAAAAATACAAAGAAGCTATTCAGAATATTCATCTTAAGATTAGTAGTTACACACAAGCCACCCTTTTCTTGAACATCTTAAGGACATCTTAAAATGTGTCTTTGCTACATGACAACCATGAAAAAATAACCATTTTGTTGTGTCATGGAAAAAGAAAGTCAGCATTTAAAGATATGCTTTAGAAAGATCTGGTGAAGCTGTTTTTACAATCTTTTTGAATAAAGACCTTAGTGGAACACATATGAGAGACATCATTCTTGAGTATATCTTTATGTACAGTAGTCTGTGTTTTGAAGCAACCAAGGATGTTATTTAGTTGCAAAAGAACCGATCTAAGGACATATTCTAGTATTGAGTGCTCTCACTATACATATTTTAAATTTAGATTTGAAACCTGCTCTTCAATTCATTCTATTAAAGTTAGAAGTATTCATTGTTTCTTTATTACTCTAGCTTTATCTAGAAAAAGGGAATCCTGGTTTTGAATTAGTTTACCTGATATTTGCCAACTTCTTCCAGTTTATCCCTTGATATGTTATTTCTATGAAGCTGATAAAGCTCCAGATTTATCTTCAGCAAAAAGATACTAAGAATAAACACTAAAACAGTAATTTTAGATATCATTCAAATATTTGTCTTACAAAACCTAAAACCTTAAAATCCATCCGTTTTAATGTTTATCACCACTCATCAACTTCAGACTGAATTATCTTTTGACTGTATTGAAATTAATTAATTGAAAAATAGTAGGAAGGAAGATATTTCATAGAGTTTAATTTGAATTCCTATGAGTTAATTAAAGGCATTGATTAAATCTCAGGCTTGAGCAAAATTCCTATGAACAGGCTTGAATACATTCATGTGAAAGTGAATTCCTTGTAAGTGAAAGATGTGGAACTGAGCACTGTTATTGTAATATCTGAAGGTGTCATATTAATAAACTAAGAGGGTGTATCTAAAAAAAAAAAAAAAAGGTAAACCATTTTTGATAAATGCAATAATACTGAAGTCCTAAGGTAAAAAAAAAATAAAATTGTTCATAAAGCACATTAGAAGGATTTCAATTTCTGGGGAAGGAAGGAGAACAAGGAAGTTTTTCATAGTGCATTAATAGCTCCAAGTAGTTCACAACATGTAGTAAGTTCTTCCTAAAGTCTAGTGAAAGAAGCTTTGTGCTTAATTCTTCATGTAATCGTAATGTTATTTTGCAATGTAATAGTAAAATGTACTATCAGTGCAGTATTATGTAGCTATTATCTAATTACATAAATTTTACCGCTGTGATTACAACTAAAAATATTTTCCAGGGTTGAATTTATTATTCTGCTTTTGTTACAGAAAACCTATTCCATTTAAAGTACATGAATTTGAAAATATTTCTATTCCTGCTTTAAACTCTCTTACCATGATTTTATAAGAAATACTTTATCACTTCTTTTTCAAATGCTAGACTTTATTTCTCTACCTTCTACCCACCTATAAATGGATTTCTTCTTTTGTATTTTTTCTATCATTTTGCAAATACCTGAAATAAATTGTCTTCAGTTGTGACATGGTTTAATAAACACTAACTGGATATATGACAATAATGCAACTTAACATCATTGATCTGTATTGCAATTGTTTTTTCTAGATTTCATCATGTTCTACATCAAAAATCATGTCCACTGAAGGCAATTTGTTTTCCTGAAAAACAACCTGCCATTGGTCTTTATTTTCTCACATTAACTGTATATTTATTTAATGTATGTCAAAGCTGCTCCCCATGTGTTTTGCAAATGATTTTCAATAGTTAAAATGTAAAATCATAACCCTGGGTAAGTAAGTACACCTTGAATGACAACAGAGATGTCTCCAATTAATTTATTTTTTTTAACTTCCACTACTAGTAATGAGAATATATGCTAATTCTTTAATAAAGTGTGCCTGCCATGCAAAAGAACCTTTAAACTACAGAAAATAACTTGTATAAGTTGATACAATAAGTATATTACCTGTACAATATATGTAACATGAAAAATTCTTCCACCATTTAGTGTAAGAAAGCTGCCACATTATTCTATATTTATAAAATTCAAGAAAAATAAAGTACCTTGAATGTACCTGTAATTTGATATGTTTTCCAAAATTATATCTTCCTCAGTGACTGTTTCTTTGCTGTATATAATATTTTTCTAAACCGATATCACTACCATAGTGTATAGGCAGAAAAATACAAACTTTCTTCAGATCTTATAAGGGAACATATATATACAATATATATAGAATATGACACAGAATATAAAAGAAAATAGGTAAGAATCATTTACAACTATATGTATGTACACACATGTAATTTGCCTGCCAGAGCCCCGAGGACTTGCACTGGAGCAGTTTGCAAAGTCAAAAGTAGATTTAAAAGTTCTGTCCCAGATCCCCACTAAGGACTTGCACTGGAAGAGTTTAAAGGTTAAACCTGACAGATTTGATTTATTAATGTGACAGATACAATAGATTTGGAATTGCCGTTGATAAATGCACTGACTGCAAAAGAAAAATCAAGCTCCAGGTAATAAATTCCAAGTAACATCCGATTCAATCAGAGACACAGGCCTGACTAATAGTGTTAATAATAGAACAAGAGATAATAGCAATAAAAGGTATACTGTATATTGAAGGCACAATTCTTGCCAAGAAGGTATCCCTTTCTTTGGTGAAGGAAGAGGAGTACAGCCCATCAACTGTCTCTGCTGGACTTTTTAGTCTTCTCCACCACAGAGATCTTGTCTGTCCCTGCCTTCTAGGTGACATTTAGCATGATTTGGGTGGAGAGTTGAGTAATGTAGTCATGTATGTTTAGCATGTACTGTTTTCAACCCACGAGTTTTACTTTTTTTACAGTTCTCCTCCCTATCCCACTGAGGGGGTTGGGAGGAGTGAGCAAGGGGCTATGTGGTGCTTAGTTGCTGGCTGAGGTTAAACCTCAAAGCTCCTTTAAGGGTTACTTCAAATATAGAACACAAATGTTTACATCAGGCTATATCAGAGCTGTGAGGGCACCAGCAGTTCTGTATTGCATTAAGTGGCCTCATCGGGGACCTCATCTGTGGTGTAGAAGTCCACAAAAAGGAGCAACAGCACTTAAAAAGTGTGATAGATGTACAAACACCAAGTAAATAAAAAAAGGCAGCATGAAGATTGAAAGAAATTGCAGCTGCCTCTTAGTCTTCTGATATGATCTTATTTTCCTAATTTTTGAATGATAGAGGACAAAGACTAAATGTCAAGTATTAAAAGTCAAAAGAACTCATCAATTACGGTTGTGTCATTTGATTAAATACATATTGATAAAAGATATTTCTTTAAAGATGGTAAGCTTAATTTTGAATGAGATGATGTCCTACTTTTTTCCCCAAATAAGTTGTAAACCATGGACTTAAGAATGAAATCACCATTTCAGATCTTCAGTATGGTTTTATGAAATAACATTTTGTGAACATTCTTGTGTGTTTGTCTCTCCAAAAGTGTTTTAACTGTCTCAGCCACTTTCTGCCATGTAAGGTGGAAGTGCATAGGTCTGAAATATGTAAAATTTCTTCAGATGTGCAGAAAATGGATGCTGTGATGTAGTTGAGAGACTTTGACTAGTGTCTTTAGTGTAAGAAAGAGGTACATATGAACTCATACCTCTGGAACCAGTAAAGAAACCTGGAGTATTCAGCTTCAGAAGACAAATCTATATCAAGTGCATACGGAGAACTTTTCTAAACCAACTTTTGAAAACATAACTAACTTGACTGCTGCTTTTTTTCCCTCCATGCAACAAACTATTTCAACCTCCTATAGACCAGTAAATAAGTTTTTGCCTTGTCCCAGGGATGGACTGGGCTGCCCTTGATCTAAGCAGAGCTGAGCTGGGTTTACCAGGAGCCCTGTGGTCAAGTGCCTCTTGCTCAGCCTGTCTGAGCTTCAGCTCTAGGAGTACTACTGGGGAAAGGGCTGACAGCCTCAGGCAGAATCTGCTCAACAAATGGCCCCTGGGTGATATTGGGTTCTGGGGGGCAGAGTTTACCCCTTCCCTGGGACCAAGAGGAAAGAAGCAGGTGGAGAGCAGAAAGTGTACACAAATTAATCCATGTGATGGAGAAGAAAGAAACACCCACCATGAATTCACACTGTTCCTGGTGAAGACCTTAGGATGTTGGTGAGTTACCGTGACAACTCCCGCATCTCTGCTTGAAGAAGACTTGACTTGTCAAACTTGGGACCTAGAGGGACTTTAGAAGGTTGAGCACAACACCAGAGAAAATTGGTAGAGATTAGTATGTTTCTGGATGACCATTTTAAGGGTATTATTGATGAGGCTGTTCTGTAGAACTTGGACAGGTAATTGTAATATAACTGGGCTAATATTTTTTGTTAGATTGGTAAGATCTTATCTACATACTTATCTACATGTACATGCATATATTGTCTGTTTCTTTTTTTTGCTTATGACAATATATTGAATATAATACTTCCATTAATTGAAGATTATAGAAACGCTTTAGATTTTAGACAAAATAATAGTATAATTTACTTTGTTCATCCCAGCAAACGAGCAAGAACTACGTGTATAGAACCACAGACCCATATATGTTTCCAAACAGATTGGAAAGGACCTCTAGAACAAATCTACTCCAACTGTGCTCAAAGCAAGTTGCTCTAGTCCTTATCCAATCATTCTAAATATCTCCAAGGATGGAGATGTCACAGCCTCTCTGGACAACTTGTGCTACTGTCTGTCCTCTTTTCAGAGTGAAAAATTTTTTATAATGTTTAATCAAGAGCAAGCTTTTTTACTGAAAATGTATGGTTTGTAAATTTATACTTCCCCACCCTTTGGACTGTTTGAGAATTTGGAGACAAGGCAAGGGGATGCAAAGGAGAATGAAAGAAGGTATATCAAAAAGAAATTAGTACTATTCTCTGAGCTTTCCATATATGGCATTGTTGTAGTTTAAATCCAGATGGCAACTAAGCACCACATGGCTACTCCTTCCTCCCCTGGTGAGATGGGAAGGACAATCAGAAGAAAAAGGTAAAACATTGTATATTGAGATAAGGACAGTTTAATTGTGACAACAGGAGAGAAGAAACAATTTTTTAAAAAAATAATACTAATAAAAGAATATATAAAGTGAGTGATACAGAATGCAATTGCTCACCACCCAGAACCTAATTCTCAGCCCGTTCCTGAGCCACAATCCTCTCTTGCCTCAGACAGCTCCCCCAGATATATACTGAGTATGACATCATATGGTATGGAATATACCCTTTGCTAATTTGGGTCAGCTGTCTTGGCCATGCTCCCTCCCATCTTCTTGTGATAATTAACTCTATTCTAGCTGAATCTAGGACATCTACGTGCCCCTAGACTTCCTGAAGGCCAAAGATTGAGACAGTAATCCAGATGTAATCTCACAGATTGAAAAAAACCTAACAAACAAAAAAACCAAAAAAACCCAATCCAACAAAAATAAAAAGAACAACCCACATTTCCTAATCTGCTGGATATATTCTTGCTAGTACATCCCAATATGTAGCTGTTTGTCTTCCTTATAAAGCATACTACTGACTTGTATTCAGCTTCTTGTCCACCAAGATAAGGTCAATTTATTGCACATATGCTTTCTATTGGATTGATTTCCAACCATACAGCTTTATAGAGTTAGTCTGTTCCAGATGCTAGTCTCTGGATTTGCATTTTTTGAACATCATAAGTTTTCTGTTAGCCTAAATCTCCATCCCACTTAATAGCAGTCCTGTCATTGAGCCCTGCCCTCTGGACTGATACTGTCTGTCCACTTCCCTGAAGTGTACTTTATCTTTTCTTCTTGGGTATTAATAAAGACATTAAATAGTATTGGCTGGAACAGTGTTAGTTGTTGACAGACACAGCTAGTGGCCAGCTGCCAATGGGACTTCATAGCCTTTGAACATACGGTCTTGTAGTCTACTCCAACAGTTCATGCTTTAACTATTTCTATGTAAGGATGCTATTATATATACATGAAAAGTCTTGCTAAAGTCAAGGTAAATATCTTCTTCTGCTTTCTCCTGATCCACAGAGCCAGTCATGTCAACATAGAAGGCTGCTGTCAGGTGAGTCAGGAACAGCTGTCCTTGATAAATCCATGCTGGAGGTTCCCAATCCCCTTCTGGTGGCTCAAATAGGTTTGTTAGGATTTGCATCATAACCTTGTGGGGGATTGGAATGTGACTGTACAGTCTATTGTTCTCCATATCCTCCTGACCCTTGAAGATGGGTTTCATTTTTCCCTTTTCCCAGACATCAGGGACCCCCCCCAAATTTCCATGATCTTTCAAAGATGGCAAAGAGAACTGCAATAACGTTGCCCAACTCCCCAGACCCTCCCAGATGCATCCCACATGGTCCCAGGCTTGTGTATGTCCAACTTGCTTAAGTGCTCCCTGCCTCTATCTTCTTTTGCACTACATAATGCTTCACTTGCATAACTGTGATTGTAGGTTCAAGATTGCAAATGCTGAGGTCAAATCTTTCCAGGCATATGTTATGCTGATTACAAAATAAAACTTGTCTATCTCTTAAGCACATCAGAGAAGTCATACTTAACAGTTGATTTCTCTCACATATTTTTCCTGTATTCCATTTAAAACCACAAAATAATTGTCTGAATGAAGAGTATCACATTATATGCACAAGTAAATTTTGGGAAAAATGTATAATAAAGTAAACAGAGCAATTTTTCACTGTATCAGATATGTAAGCTGTCAAAATATTTTAAAAGCTAAATAGTATTAAAAAAAAGAGAGTCATTACACCTATTACTTTCTCCACAGGACTCTACACTATGTTGTGCAGGTTGGAGTAACTTAAAAAGGATAATTTTTAAACTACAATTTTGATGTATTCATTAAAATATTTCCTTACACATGCATGTATTTTAGCCCCATGATAATGAAAATAACATTGAAAAATCAATTGATTGTTTTCTTTATTGCCCATTTAGACACAGTAGTGAACAAATAATTGTAGTGCTTATTAGTATTCTTCCTTCCTTTTATCAGAAAAAAAAGCTCATGTTTTGAAAGCAGACTACCAAGAATATATTTTGGGTTTTTTTAGCTAAACTTTCAATATATTTTTCTTTAAGGATATCTTCTCCTTACTACCTTTCAAATAATTGCCGTCTGTATCTTTAAGTGTTGTTCAACAAGATAATGTATTTGTGAGGCTATCATTGTTTACTTCTCTGGACAATGAATCTGATTTGTGTTATGATTGTTGGTTTGTATGTAAGATATGCTTATTATGATAATGCTTACTTATCTAGTACTTTCCATCTGAAGATCTCAAGTGGTTTACAAAGGACATGAATACTGTTACCCCTATTTTACATAGGGACATATTTCTGTAAGAACTATTTAACTTTAGAAAATTGAATAAAGGACGTTTTAAGATTGCTTATTAGAAAGATGACAAAGAAGAAGAAAAGCAGAAGAATGAATAACAAATATGTTGTGCCACCAGACTGAAAAGGAATTTGTTTTAATAAGACTTGGAAATCCTCCCAGGACAATTTAATAGAGACTTGAGGAGCTGGAAGTTAAAAGGTTTCTAATTTATGCATTGAGACGGCAACTTAGAACACTTCATAATGCTTCATTTGGACAGGCTGGATCAATGGAACAAGGCCAACAGCATAAGGTACAACAATGCCAAGTGCTGGGTCCTGCACTTGGGCCACAACAACCCCACGCAACGTTACAAGATTGGGGAAGAGTGATTGGAATGTTGTTCAGTGGAGAAAGACCTTGAAGTGTTCGTCAACAGCCACCTGAACATGAGCCAGCATTGTGCCTAGGTGGCCAAGAAGGCCAACAACATCCTGGCTTGTATTAGAAATAGTGTGGTCAGCAGGACTAAGGAAGTGATTGTCCCCCTGTATTTGGCATTGTTGAGGCTGCACCCCCAACACTGTGTTCAGTTTTGGGCCCCTCACTGCAGGAAGGACATTGAGGTCCTGCAGCATGTCCAAAGAAGGGCAGTGAAGCTGGCAAAGGGTCTACAGCACAAGTCTCATAAGGAGCAGCTGAGGGAGCTGGGGTTGTTTAGCCTGGAGAAAAAGAGGCTGAGGGGAGACCTTATGGCTCTCTACAACTACGTGAAAGAAGGTTGCTTTGAGGTGTTAGTCTCCTCTTCCTTTTATCAAGTGATAGAAAAAGAGGAAATGACCTCAAGTTGTTTCAGGGGTGGTTTAGATAATGTATTAGGAAAAATTTCACCACTGAAAGGGTTGTCAAGGACTGGAACAGGCTGCCTAGGGAAGTGGTTGTCACTGTCCTTAGAGGTATTTAAAAGATGTGTAGATGCGGTACTTAGGAACATGGCTTGGTGGTGGTCATGGCAGTGCTAGTGTAACAGTTGGACTCAATCTTAAAGGTCCTTTCCAACCTAAAAGATTCAATGATTCTATAAGGAAACAAACAAATCAGCTGAAAACGGACATGGGCAAATTTCAGACTGGGCTTGTTACCCCAAACTAAAGCCATTAGAAGTTTTGAAATTGACTTCCATATACTTAGCCTAGAATAAAACTATTGCACATATGTATGATCATACATTACAAATAAAGCATGGTGAAGAATAATCCATTCTGTCAACTTCTCTCCCTCTCCTAGACCAGTCTGCTGAGTGGAATGAAAGCGGCTTGTAGTATTACTCTTAGCTTGTAAAATAGAGCAATGATTAAAAATAATGGATCTTGTCATTTAACTATCATTAAATGTTAACAGGTTTCTAGTTTACTTAAAGCACAGGTCTATAATAAAATAAGAATAGTCTGACAAAACACTGAATTTTGCTGACTTGTCTGCAATTTAACTAAGCTTTTTTGCTTATTAATCTGCATTTCTCTACTTCTCTGTACTTCATGTTCAAGACAAAAATGAAATCTGTTTTCAGGTATGCTAAACACTAGTCTAATTGTTTTGACTCCAGTAAATTTCTCACCGCAAAGAAATTAATAATAAATTCTATGAGGTGAAAGGTATTTTTTCGTTACAGCAGAAATTTTAACCCTAGTTAGATCTTTATAGTTTTGCCTTGGAGCTGGACTCTCACTCCAGGTGTTTATTCACAAATTACATATATACATTTGAAAGAAAACTTATAATTACACTTTGATAAAAGACATAAGTTTCCCATTTTGAATATCAGACAAATATCACAGAAATACTTATAAAACAAGTGAAGTAAACAACACCAAGTAATGTCTTCTGAAATTATACTTAGGAAGTTCTTAAGATAATGCCAAGAACTTTAAAGACTAATCTCTAAAGCCACATAACACTTAAATGTGTGTGTGGGCGGGGGGAAATGGTCAAGAAATTTAATAGTTTCAGTCTGCCAAATATTGTTCATAAGTCATAATTTTATGGCATTATATGGTTTTCCTCAATGCCACTTTTTTTGCTTCTTTGTATATTTCAAGGGTTTTCTTATAAGAACAATTAATTACAAATTGAGTTCTGAAAGCTCATGAACATTTGTCCTGTTCTGATATCAATAATCATGTTCTAATAAACTATTTAAACTCTGGGATATCTTATAGCAAAAATATGCTAGCATGAAACTTCTCAGTTTCTCTTCTTTTAACTACAAATGAATTTGTAACAAGCTGATTGCCTACTTTCTTTGTAAGATTCTTAAGAGTAGAAAAGCAAAATTCCAAAAAGGAAAATGAAATGTAAAACATAATCACAACAGAGTACATGCAGCAAAAAATACTTTAGGAAGTTATGTTCCACCACAGAGGGATGATGTTGGACCATCCAAAAGGCAAATATTTACTTTCCTATTTGTAATAAGCTAGAGAAGAGAAATGGTTTGTAAGAAAAAGTTTTATAAATGTGTTTATTTTCTTCTCTAGCATTTGAAAAGAATTAGCATGCTAAAAGTATTCTTCCTTCTGTGCTACTCAGATCCTTATTTTGCCTATCTGATTCATGCAACACAATACTGCATTCCAGTACTCCCAATTACATTTTGAGGATATTGTAAAATAAGTTCATTGCAGATAGTCTTCTGGTTTTACTGACTTGCTGTTGCTGTTAACGATTAACAATATCAATTAATAAAAAAAGAGTGAAAAATATCAATTAAAGGCTGCAAGTTCTTTAGAAATAAGGTTATTTTAATTCCTATTTCATTGAAGCCAGGTTAATATAAAATAATTAATCATATCCATACCAGTCAACACAGTTATACACTTGAGTTATATGGGTGAAGAAATGGAAGAAATCATGTCATCTTCTAGAAAAAGATTACATGAGGAAAGTCTCTTTCCCTCACACAGCCATCTTGTTATTTCCCTCTAGATGATCCTACAGGTTTCAGCCATTTCTTATGTTTCTTCTGCTTTTTCAGGAATACATTAACCAAGTCCTCTTGCAGGATGGAGAGGAAAGACTACACCATCATATCCTTATGCCCAGAACTCACTCTATTCTCCCCTGTGTTGGGGCTGACATGTTAGGGTCATTATTAACATTAAAATTGTTCTGTACATACACGAGCTTCTCCTTGTTATGCTAGAAGCCATGTCTTGCATTTAACTGCTTTGTAAACAATTCCTTGACTAATGTCATGTAAAACTCCCCTCCCTACATTTTTTTACTATCTGGCATTCTGAGAAATACACCTTTCCCTGTCTTCACACTGTGTCAGTCTGTATATTAAAAACATATGACATAAATACCTAAACAGGTTTATTGTGTGTGTCTCATGGGCTCTTAAATGAGACTAGACATGAAAATAATTAATCACTTTGGGATGAAAGTGATTTATCTAACTGAGGTTTCTTTCAGATTGCCCTCCAAACTAATTAGTATCCAGTAGCTATTTTTCTGCAATTAAATTTCTGGATCAAAAAGAACTTGGGAAATTTGGAAGCTATTCTGAATATAAACAGTGGTTAATTGGAAAAAAAAAGAGTAATTGTTTTTTTAATAATGGGCAAAAAGAACAGGGAGAGCTCAGCATGACTTTAATGGCAGGCCAGAACTCTATCTTGTTAAGCACATGAAACAATCATGATTATAATCAGACATAGTATGTGTTCAGGATACTGCCATGTCCCATAATACATGTTCACACAGGTAGCCCCTACTGCACAGGGTAGCAGATTTGCTTGATCCATTTAGGAGCTGCCTCACAGAAGAAGAGTTAGAACTGTTTGGAGGTGAGTGTCTCTACTCCTTTCTATGAAGCTCAAGTGTCTCTGCCTTACTGTTTCTTTTACATCTGAAGAATACCTATGCATTATGTTTATTTGAATTTCCTAACTTCAGCTTGATTCACCAACAGAGAAGACCCTAATAGAACCTGGACAACTTTGCCTTCAAGGAAGATTCTTTTACCTTCCTCTCCAAAAAATGAACTGTGCTATGCTGTGATTGTCTTTTTCATCTGTGTCCTGAATGCCAACTCATTCGTCCTCCTTGAAAGCCTGCAACTATCCTAGAAAATTATATAGGATCTGAACCTAGGTTTTCATGGTGGCACACAGTTAAGTACACTGTTTAACACTAACACATTACTAGATTTTTCTTTGATGTCATTCAGTATTCACCCCAAACCTTTATTTTTTTATTTATATGCCCTCTTTTTCACCACTTTTTGTATTTGCCTTACTCCTAAGTTTACAACAAAGGCATAGGTAGCACTGACCATGCTGGGCAGGGCTATTCCTTTTATGTTCTGTTGTAGCACCAGTGGGATTTTCCATCAGGTCAACAGGTTAGAGCATGTCACCTATTTCTGTTTTCCTCAATACAGAGTTTGTAAAGACTAATAGATAGTTAAAAGGCAAAATCCTTCAAGATTTCCCAATTTATACATTTTTATCTCTCACATAGTCTTTTCTGTGTCTCTAAAACCCTATGTTGCTAGGGGCAATGGAAAGTGAAATCAAGATATTGAAGCATTTAGAGTAAAGTTGCTAAAATGTTGTATATATTTTAAAGAAAACTGCATTTTAAACATATTTTAACTTGTCATATGCTGTGTCTAAAGTAGCTTATGATTTATTGAATCTCATACTAATGGAAACTATCTTTCCATATCTATGCACACTTACATATACCATAGCGTAAATGTGCATTTTGTAAAATAAAATGATAAATTTAGATTGTTCAGCTTGATGATTTTTGTTGCCTGCTGAAACTGAATGTCATACTAGGAGTTGTGTAATAAAACTATTAATTTTCTGGGTATTCATTCTAGATGGAACAACTAGTATGTTTTCAGGTGTATTTGAAAGGTATGTTTGTGGAGGGAAAAGAGAATGACTCAAAAGTAAGTGGGTACAAGAGTGTTAATGCAAGAACAAAAAATGGTCACAAGATTTGAAACAAATATAAACTTTACCCTGGTGAAACCATGCTAAAGAAAATATAGAATGTTTCTTCTAGGTTTTAGTATTATTCTTATATTGCCTTGAAATTGTAAAAGTTTTACTGTTTTTTTACAGCTGAAAAGATGGATCCTTTGCTCCAGGGCTAACTCTAAGGCATACCACCTGGCACGGTACATCTGCTAGTGTTTATGTGGAAATCTGCATGGAGAAGCACTGCAGTTTTTCTGTCCACATCATATTTCTTCTAATCATGATCAATATACACTGAAAAATATACACTGAGAAAAAACAACATACAGAAGCAGACTGTGATGAGTGTGAAACATTCAAAAGTATTTGCATTCAAGGGCAAACCAAAGTATCCAGTCAAGACATCTTTCAGTGTATGTGATATTTCTGAGTCAGAGATCCATGTCTGGTCCCTTTTCAAACACATCTTTTGGTCAGTTTGTGCTACAGAAGAACTCTGGTTCATTCATCAGCAAAATCATTATATCTTGGATTAAAATCTAGAGGAAAACCAGAAATCAAAATTGCAGTGGGGTGGATTGACTCTCCTCTGGACACTGTCTACCAAAGATGCTCTATCACTCCACCTCCTCAGCTGGACAGAGGAGAAAAAGTATAACAAAAGGCTCATGGGTCAAGATAAGGACAGGGAGAGATCACTCAGCAATTGCTGTCACTAGCAAAACAGATTTGACTTGGAGAAATTAGTTTAATTTATTATCAATCAAATCAGAGTAGGATAATGAGAAATAAAAACAAGTCTTAAAATAACTTTTCCCCACTCCTCCCACTAAGATGATCGGGGGCTGGAGCACCTTTCCTGTGAGGACAGGCTGAGAGAATTGTGGTTGTTCAGCTTGAAGAAGAGAAGGCTCCAGGGAGACCTTGTAGTGGCCTTTCAGTACCTAAATGGGGCCTACAAGAAAGATGGGGAGGGACTCTTTATCAAGGAGCATAGTGATAGGATGAGGGATAATGGGTTTTAACTGACAGTAGATTTAGATTAGATGTAAGGAAGTAATTCTTTACTGTGAAGGTGGTGAGACACTGGAGCAGGTTGCCCAGAGATGCTGTGGATGCCCCATCCCTAGAAGCGTTCAAGACCAGGTTGGATGGGCCTCTAAGCAATCTCGTCTAGTGGGAGGTGTCCCTGCCCATGGCAGGAGGGTTGAAACTAGATGATCTTTAGGGTCCCTTCCAACCCAACCCACTCTATGAATCTGTGATTGCAATGTTCTATGAATTAGGAATTTCTATGTGATCCCATTGTTTCTCAATACAGTCTAAAGTAAGTCCTGCTGTTAAGATCAGAGAAAATTGTATTTCATACAATTTTCACATCCAGTTCCCACGACTAATTGGTTCAAAAATTTTGTACTCTTAGTGACCAAAGAGTGATTTAAGGGAATTACACTAAATTTGTATGTAGGCCTATAGCAATGAGGAACAATGAACTCAAACTTCATTTTAAAAAATCTCCTTAATATATTCAGCAGAAAAAAAATATCTGTATCTGTAGATTTAATTTACATGTAGTGTATTCTTCTGAATTAAATTTTAGGCTTACTTAGTTAATATTGATTTAGTTTATAGTTGTATTTTGTGTCCTTTATCAAGAGAATCAAATAATGTCTCTGTTCTTCTGGTCACCATTTAACACAATACAGTGTCAGGATTTCCTAAATATATAAGCAAAATTCCAGTGACAATTGCTTGGATTGATCTTCCTTTGTTTAAGAGAACATACTTAATTGAACTCTGTTGTGTGTGCAATTAAAAACAAGCAATCATTTTATACTCACTGTTAATATGGTATATATTCTTCATAATTGATATTTTAATATTGTTGTAATTGATCAGAATTATGCATTAGCATTTTTACAGGTGTTAGGAGCTCTTACAATACTGGCCTCTGTCTAGACTATTTTTTCTGTCATTTTGCCACTACTTTCCTTTTGAATATATAAGGAAAAAATCTTTACGCTTTGAGATCTACAATACGCAGCAATTGTAGCTGCAACATTGATGAACAGCAAGGTATAAAATTTCTGTATTTAATCAAATGATTTATCAGCAACATCAAGCATTTAAAAATTGTAAGGTAGGTGTGGTGAATTAATGCTGGCCAGCTGCCCACCCAGCACCCCTTGTCGAATGCAAGACAAACTCCAGCTTTTTTCAACCTGAAAAAAAAAAAATCTATGTGGTGGCAGACATCATTCTAGATGGCAGGACAAGTAGATAATGTAAGTAACAGCTCTTCTTCTAAGTATTAAAAGTATTGAAATTATGGAAACACATTATTACTGTCCTGTTTCTAGTTAACCAGATGCAAATTGAGCACAGACATCTGTGTTTTGTTGGACTGAGGTCAAGGAACAGGGAAGGTTGTGCAGACTAACTTGTAAAGATTATTTAGAGGCCTATGTTTGAAATGTATAAATTCTGATAGACAAATGCCAGCATTCACTATTTAGCGGTTTGCATTTGCACATGAGAATTGTGGCCAGGTTCCACAGAAATTATACCACACATACTTCATGTTCCTAACACCCTCAGTGCACCTTAAAGATGCCCACAGAGTCCTGGACTGCAGAGATGTGCTGCCCACAGAATGCCATCTAAATTTTTCTTCTCAGCTTCAAATCCTTTTCTGCTTTATTCTAAAGTTATTTGATTTTTCTTGTTAGTGCATTGACCTACATCTAACACAAATATCTGAGAGAGCAGGGGTTGTTTGAAAGAGTGTTGGGATCCTTCAGACTGAAGTAAAGAAGGCTCCGGGGAGGCCTTGTTGTGGCCTTTCAGTATTTAAAGGAGGCATATAAGAAAGATGGGGACAGTCTTTTTAGCAAAGCCTGTTGCAACAGGACAGTGGGTAATGGTTTTAAACTAAAAGAGGATACATTCAGACTATATATAAGGAAGAAATTCTTTACAATGACAGTCATGAAACACTGGAACAGGTTGCCCAGAGAGGTGGTAGATGCCCCATCCCTGGAAACATTCCAGGTCAGATTAGACGGGGCTCTGAGCAACCTGATCTAGTTGAAAATGTACCTTCTCACTGCAGGGGTAGTAGATGAGATGACCTTTAAGGCTCTGTTCCAACCCAAACTATTCTATGATTCTATGATATGCGGTTTTTATCAAAGTCAAAAGTGTAGATTTAATGGGAGAACAGAATACAAAGGAGCTAAAAAGGAGAAAAGACAAAATATTGCATGGAAGCTGGTAGTGCAGATTTTCAAATGCATTGGGTCTGTGTAGAAAGGTTTTGGTACAGGGGGAGGCTACAAGGTGGCTTCTGTGAGAATATGCCAGAAGTTTGTCTGAAGTCTGATAGAGCCAGTGTCAGCTGGCTATAAGATGGACCTGCTGCTGGCTAAGGCTGAGCCCATCAGCAATGATGGTAGTGTCTCTGCGATAACGTATTTAAGAAGGGGAAAATGTTACTGCGCAACAACTGCAACCTGAAAGAGGAGCAAGAATATGTGAGAGAAAACACTCTGCAGACACCAAGGTCAGTGAAGAAGGAGGGAGAGAACATACTCCAGACACTGGAGTAGAAGTTCCCCTGCAGCCTGTGGTGAAGACCATGGTGAAGTGGAGTGTCCCTCTGCAGGCCATGGAGGGTAACAGTGAAGCAGATACCCACCTGCTTCCCATGGAGGACCCCATACAGAGCAGATGGGTGTGCGCAAAGGAGGATGTGACCCCATGGGAA
>WUAM01000326.1:203987-222944 GCA_024336885.1 Actenoides hombroni | reverse complement strand
TGTGCCCAAAGGAGGATGTGACCCCATGGGAAACCCACACTGGAGCAGGCTCCTGGCAAGACCTGTAGACCCATGGAGAGAGAAGCCCATGCTAGAGCAGGTTTTCTGGATGAAATTGTGACCCAGTGGGGGACCAATGCTTGGAGCAGTCTGTTGCTGAAGTACTATACACCATGGAAGGAACCTATGCTTGAGTAGCTCATGAAGAACTGCAGTCCATGGGAAAGATCCACATTGAAGAATTTCATGGAGGACTGTAAGAGAAAACTGGGAGTGAAGTTGAGCCCAAGAAGAAGGAAGGGGTGTTGGGAAGCTGTTTTAAGATTTGTTGTTATTTCTTATTATCCTACTCCGACTTTTGATTTATAAATTAAATCAATTATCCCATGTTGACTCTATTTCACCCTTAAGAATAATTGGGAGGGATCTCTCCCTGTCCTTATCATGACCCATGAGTCTTTTGTCATATTTTTCTTTTTCCTTGTCCAGCTGAGCAGGGAAGGTGGAAGTCTGACATCCAGACAGCATCAAGCCAACACAGTCATTTTTTGGTGCCCAACATGGGATATAAGGAATTTGAGATAGGGATAGTAATTGAGAGAGGTAAGAAGCAAAACATGGACTAAATATTGTAGAGAGCAAAGAGTGGAATGATGGTGGGTAATCCATGTTGTTATGATTGTGGTGAAGGGACAAGAGGTAGAGTGTGTGTAAATTGTTCACTTTTGTCAGTGTTGTGATGGTGTTAGTTTGATTTTGATGTGGGAAATTCTTTTTGTTGATACAAGTTTGTGAAGGTTGTAGATTGTGTGATGAGTATGTATTTTAATGATAATTCTTAAAAATGTGATTCTTGGAGGCAAAGAGTACAAGGGAGAAAAAATTCTTATTTTCAGAGACATCAAATTATTAACAACTATTTTGATCATGTAAAATATAGAAATAAATAAAATAATCACTTGAATCTGAAGACCTCAGTAAATATGAGTTATTAATAATAATAGCAATACTAATAATAATTTTCAATGTAAACATTTTGAAATTAAGAAGCTGGACTTCTAAGTAAAAATTTTGTTGTTAACTTGTTGTTAGTTTCTTAGAATTTTCCCTAGTTCATTGTCATGCAACTAACAGAGTAATTATAGAATTTTTCCTACAGTGAATACTGTGCTATCCATTGCAAAATATTGTGCTATTGCAGGATGAAATGTGAAAAGAAAATTACTTTTTCTGCAAAATTAAGCTTACATCTTAAAATTTCAGCAGGGAGCAACTCTTTTGTAAATAAGATGTAGTTGATTTTTAATATTTAGTTCTCACTGTAATAATGGCATGAACCTAAATGACAAAACATTGACTCCCTGCTGCCATTATGTATTTTTACTTCAGCTTCCCTGACAGAAGCAGCACAGGGGATTGATATTTTGTAAGTGATAAAAAGAGTTGAATGTTCATGAACTAGTACTGGTTTTAACAGTTTCTAATTTGCTACCATTTGTCCTAAGACTCTCAGGAAGATGCAAGCAAAAATGTAACTGAAGTTAGACCAGTTGAGCTTAATTTCTAATTATAATATTCTCTCTACATGCACATGTGCACATTGGACCATTTGAACATCAGCATAAAAAAAAAAATTAAAAAAATCACACAACAATTAACTAGTTAATGAGGAAATAAAATAATGGGTGAGGCTAGAATTGGGTTTTCCTGCTACTTAATCAATACCATACCAGCATGTTCCACTGGACAAAGAAATTTCAAATGAAGTCCTTAAAGTTAATAAGGACTCACCACAAAACATGACCTAATCCTTCAGCCTCTCATAATTAACTCAGACCTGGCCTTTCAAAGATCACAGAGTGAACATAACATGGACAACGCATGATAGTTTCTATGTGGAGAGGAGAATGCAGACAAACCCTCCAGCATTTCATGAAGAAACAGCGCTGCTTGTGTTTGTAGTGACTATAGTGGCTTCTGTTCCTGGAGTCTATATCCTTTCAAAGCTCAATAAGGCTCCTTGCAGGTCAGTGTTGGCCAGGTGTCCCTCCCTGGAGAGTGAATGTGCAGTATGTCACTGAAGACAGCATTTTGCATCTATATTAAGTGATCCATTCTGGTCACAGTAGCTTCCACACTGAACAAAGTATATCTCCAAGGACAGAGGCACACACAGGCCCCAGTAAGTTAAAAGACGACAGGAAATCAACTCATTTCATGTTTTCCACTGGATGTACATACTCTATGCAGCATGAAGGACTGGTAATTTCATCTTTGATTTCCTTTTTTAAGATTTCAAAATTACTAATGAACAAGTTACCCCTGCTGAACCTGAACTGAAAAGACCTTTTTTAGTCAAAAGGAGAAAACCTTCTCTTGTTGTATGGTACTTGCTCATTTTTACTCTGACATTGATGAATGAGTGACAGTTATTATAAATCTATTTTTTATGCTGCACAGAATGATTCTGGCACTAGGCATTTAAGTTTCTGTCATTAAATAATGTGCACAGAAATATCTGAAATCTCACATGAAATCCCAGAAGATGGTTGTGATACATTAGGTATGTGGTTTACCTAAAGGCTTCCCAGCTCAAAACCGAGCATGATTATTCAGCTTTTGTGTCTTGGGGACCAGCTACCCAATGCCTGTTTGACCTGTGTGGCAAAACAGGAATTTAAACAGCTGGCCAGGCAAAGCCTCCTTGGAGAGACAAAGACTAACTGCAATATCAGGAAGTGAAAATTACTTTTATAAGACTGAGATTTTGAAATCAGGAATTGGCTATTTCATTGAAAAAAAGATGGGTTTCTTGAACAAAGTTGTGACCTCAGACTATTTGCTATTTATATGGTCTGTACCATTGACCTTTTATTTCAATATAAACAGCACTCGAAACTACAATACAATCACAAATCAGTTTATGAGGTAGAAAATATCTTTAACTGATAACTAGAAGGCAGGCTATAGTTCATCAGGGTTTATAGTACTTCCTAGAAGCTGGATATATATAAGAGAGATGAGGTAGATAAAGCATATCATTGAAGGCTATAGCATATCATTGCATAACAGCAGGAAATAAAGTGCTTTAATAAGTATCTACTTGCAAAAGTGAAGACAGACAAAACCCCCTGGTATCATATTACTAGGTCACTTTAAATGAACACTGAAATTGCCTTGAGGCCTTATTCAGAAGTCTGAGGACAAAATTTGTAAAACCTTTGCTACATGTTCTTACTGTGCTGAATTCCCTCCCTATATGCAAAGCTTTGAATGGATGACCAAAGCATCTTTGTTGCATAAACCAAAATGCAACAATTAGAAAAATTAAGCTACACTGTAAAATTTAGAGATTACTTTGTAAATCTGAGGCTTTCAACAGCTGTGTAGCTGTCTCAGAGAATGTACAAAACACAAGAAATTTGCCTTTTTTTGCTCCATTTACAGTGGTGCAACAAAACCACTACATTGGTTATTCAGCCCAATGTACAAGTACCAATGTCTTTAAGTTTGAAAAAATTTCTCAGAGTTTTTTTTTTTATGCTAATAAATACTTTCAGTGAACTATTACCAAAAGGTGAAGGAGAAAGGTTACTGTCCCTAGTAAATAAGAGATATAGGTAAATATCCCTTTTACCACCCTCAAAGTGAAGGGTCAGCTGATGGTAAGTTGTAAACATATTTTTTATGTGCTATAGAATCATATTCTTTCCTAATCTCTGATTTTTGTATATAGAGTATGAACTACTTCTGGTTTCCAAACCTGTCTTTTGAATGTATGGTATAGGTTTCCCTTGTAGTCAGGATTCAGAAAACAACATTGTAAAAATAATTTGTGAAATTTAATTCTCCAGCTAGGATTGTATGTCCTACATTCAGTTAAAGAGTCATCCTGGGTTTCCAGCAGTGTTTGATTTCACCTATTATGAGAGACCTTTAGGTGCTGGACTGCTGCATGACATTCAGGGCTGACAGACCCATCAGTTTTCATTGCTCCTGTGATCATAGTTCCCCTGAAAGGAAAATTAAAGATACAGGCCCTGTGGTTCATACCAGTAAATTCTCAGGTTCCTCTGAGAGGAAGGAAGGACTGGTGGAGGATAATGATTTTGTCAATTTCCTTCTGGTATTTACTTGCCTGACCTCAGTAACTGGAAGACCTTGAAATCTGCTGGTAAGTGGCAAAATGATACGTTATTGACCAGAATGAGAAAATATAACTATATTTTGGAAGCTATTATTGGACTATATGCTATTTTTAGATTTAAAAAATTATTTGACTTCTAATTAATTATTAAAAGGAACTCACATATCATATTTTTCTCCTTCTACAATTTCCTCATAAAGTCTTTAATCTATTCTTCACAGTAACGAATAGCTAGTAGTCTTTTGGAAAATATTTTTCCTTTAATTGTAGCAACATGTATATATTGATCTCTTTCTCTGTAATGTAAATGTATAAATTTCTGCCAAAATATTTTATCTATATGTCTTACTATTAACATTTTTAATGGGGTTCCAGAAATACAATGTAGTAATCTCATGACACTGAGAAATATTATATTAAATGTAGGAGCAACAGACATAGAAGATTTTTAACGTGCCATTAAATAGTAAGCTCAGAGCTGCATTATAGCGTCTAAGTAACTGTTCAGCATAATCATTTAAAAATATATTGAGAATAAAAGAAAATATGTATAAAAGTAAGGAAAGATCAGTGGCTTACATTTTCTAATTACATTTTATTCACATTAAAAGTGTTCTTTAGATAAAGTAGTTAATGTACTGTTTAGTCAAAAGGAAAAAATGTTATAAAGTGTTAAAGGGGGAGAACATTTGCATGGGAACAACTGTTTCTGATGCTGACTGGAGTGTTACAGTAGTACTAATCAGTAAGTAACATCAAAGCCACATTACATATCAAAGAGAAAGAGGTAAAGAGGTGAGAATTCTGCACACAATACAACAAAAATAACACTTAATTTCCATGTGTAATCATGTTAGAATCTTCTAGAAGAACAAGCCAGAGTGAAATATTAAATGGTTTTCTATTACTAGAAAAAAAGATAAAAATCTTAACTTAGAATTACTTGCATCTTTTTCATCATGTAAAAGGGGCGTCTTTTCTGGGCCAGATAACCATTCAAATATTGTTGGCGGTCCATATACTATATCAGTGTTATCCAAAGATACTATGAAAAGAATTCTCATAGCTATGAATGGGTTGGAGAGATATCCTAGGGTCTTTTTGCAGGCCTTAAGATTCAGTTGCCAAACATCTGGAGAAAGAGATAATCTTGATGAGATAGAAATGGATGAGAGGCATAAGATTAAAAACTTTTCACGTTTATAGCTTCTGATTGTGGAGGCAACACTTAATAAACAGGCACTTTTTTTCATAGGAACACAGTCTTACATGCTGTGAACAACTTTATCATGAGACATTAGAATTGGAGAAGGAGCATAGAAAATGTTTTGATCTATTTTGCAAGACATATGCAGATTCTATTATTTGCAGTTGAGTTACTTTATAAAGAGAACATGATGTCACCAGTCAACAAAATATTTCAAAAAGTCTGAATAATAGGAACTGAGAGAGAAGAATAAAACCTGAATATTGGGCTATTCCCATGTGATTAAAGATTAGCACTACATAAATACATCGATATTTGACAGAGAAGTCATAGAATCATAGAATGCATTGGGTTGGAAGGGAATATATAACATTGCTGAGAAAACTGTCAAACAATGGAGAGTCTCAATGTGAATAATTTATATTTGAGAAGAATATCTTATACAGCTTCTCTTTTCAATGATACTGTTTATTTTCCAAGATTCCATATCTGCTTGGTTTTAAACGTTTGTGCTGTAATAAAGACTATGATATCTTCCACAGCTACAAGAAGGATTTTTGTTACTATAAAAGATATTTGCACATTTTGGGATTATTTCTTTTATTATTGTTATTCATATTTCTATTTTGATGCATTTTTTTTATGTAACTACATATTATTTTCTTCCTCTGAAGAAATGCAGGTTTTGTTAAATTTTGTTTAGCTCTGTTGATGACATATTGTATCACTGCTTTAGTCCATTTCAAGGTGAAAAGTAGTTGATTTCAAAGACTTTTTTTTTAATATATATTTAGAAGTGGCTATCACTGATTTTTTTTTTTTTTTTTAAGAAATGTTTTTCCACTGTATATTCTGGTTTTGCCCAGCTATAATTCTGATTTTATTTTTTTTTTTATTTTCCAACCCCAAGATAGCTGGCTTTTTGCATATTGACTTCTGGGGTGCATGTCAATAGGAACCCATTTTTTTCTGTATTTGGTTTTGATAGCTTCTATTATATGCTTTATAAATGAATAACCTGCATCTAAAGCATGGAACCTAAATGCTATTGAACAATTTCAAATGAAAACTAAACATGAATATTCTTTTTCCGTTTTGGGGTCCCTTATACCCTATATCAGGAAAAGTAAAGCCTTGCTGAAGCAAATCATGCATTTATTCGCTTTTTTTTTTTTTTTTTTTTTTTTTATATAAAAGGGCAAAACACTGTCTTTGATTCTTAATAATTTTTCAAAATGAATGACATCTTTGCTTTTCAGAAAAATAGACACAGCCATATAAAACGGGTTTAGACATTTAGACACAGCAAATACTGTGGTAAACAGTAGAGAGAAACTGGTTTTGTGTTTTGAGAAACTTCTCAAAAAAAAAAAAGGCCAAAATAATTTTTGAAGTTAATTAGAATATTTCAGGTTTTTAAAACTCAGAGTGACAAGGTCTGATATGAATAAAAAAGATGTGGGTTTAAATACAGCACTCCCCAAGTTCTGTCTGCCCTTGAAGGCAAATCTTTCCTTCTTGGTTTGGTTTCAGTCAACCGAATAGGTTCCTGCATCGCAGTCCCCATCTTTGCAGTCCCCTTCTCTTAAGCAAGCTTTTTCTGGGAGCATCTGTACTAGTTTATCAGCTTAGATCAGCAGTGCATTTTTGAAGCAAATCTCCCTTTGTCCCCACTTGCTGTGCTGTAGTTTACTTTGTGGAGGGGTGAACTAGCTTCAAACTTGCTTCAAACAGCTGAATTTTACTCCCCCTCAAGTTTTTCTTTGTGCCAATAGACTGTGGAGATTAAAAAATTAGATGAAAGTTTATCACGACAACAACATTGTTGCTATCAATGATATAGCAACACTGTACAGCTCAACATTTGTTTTTAATTATGTATTTTCATTACTTTTATGAAAAGCAATGAGAATATATACAAAAGTTTAGGAATCAGAAACACACACTGACCTTGACTGGGGCCATTTTTCACCAGGAAAGAGAATTCATTTTCACACCAGTTCTTCAATTAATTTATTTGAGACATGCTCATGCTTCTACTTAACTGCCTTTAAGAAGCGGTTATGTATCTGAGTCTGTCAAGAACAAGAGTTCATGGAAGGTCAAATTGTAAGTTCAATCTCACAAATACTACATATTTTAAAAGCATATTTTAACTTTTCATGGCAAGTGACAATGTATATCTGTTAAAAAGAATTATATTCTCATGGTCATGTCAATGATAACATTTCTTTCAAATACCATCACTGTTGCTCAAAGCCCTATCCTGTCACAACAGGCCCTGCTGGAAAACTGTCTCCATCTTTGTTATAGGTCCCCTTTAAATACTGAAAGGCCACAACAAGGGCTCCCCAGAGCCTTCTGCAGGCTGAACAACCCCAATACCCTCAGTCTTTCTTCATGGGAGAGATCTTCCAGTCCTGTGATCTTTTTCATGGTTCTCCTCTGGACCACCTCCAGCAAGTTCATGTCTTTCCTGTACTGAATTATTAAGACATATTTTTTATAACACCAAGACTGTATGAAAATCAGGAGATTAACATCAGGAGAGACAAGAAAAGAGGCTAGGAAAAAAAAGCAGTCTGAATGAGATAAGTCTGAGTGCATTTCTTGAGTTTGTTTTACCTTATTTTCTGATCACTCTTTTATGATCTTCAGTAGTCTATATATTCCACATCAGAGTAGAAAGATAACATAATTTATTTAATCTGTCTCTCTGACAAAAAAAAAAACTTCTTGTACAATGGAGGCACAAATGAGTTAAACAGAAAACCAAACACATACAAACCACCATGGATAAGTATAGAGTCCTGCTCCTCGGGAGGAACACTACCACACACCAGTAAAGGTTAGGGGTTGACCCACTGGAAAGCAGCTCCACAGAGAAGGACCTTGGAGTCCTGGTGGACAGTAAGTTATCCATGAGACAGCAATGTGCCCTTGTGACCAAGGAGGTCAATGGTATCCTGGGGTGCATAAAGAAGAGTGTGTCCAGCATGTCAAAGGACGTTCTCCTCCCCCTCTACTATGCCCTAGTGAGACTTCACCTAGAGTATTGTGTCCAGTTCTGGGCTCCCATGTTCAAGAGGGGCAGGAAAGTACTAGAGAGACTCCAACAAAGAGCTGTGAGGATGATTAAGGGACTGGAGTCTCTCTCTTATAAGGAAACACTGAGAGCCATGGGTCTGTTTACTCTGGAGAAGAGAAGACTCAGAGGGGATCTTATGAATGTTTACAAATGTCTGAAGGGTGAGTGCCAAGTAGAAGGGGCCAGTCTCTTTTCAGTAGTGCTCTGTGATAGGACAAGGGGAAGTGGTCACAAAGTGGAACACAGGAAGTTCCACCCCAACATGAGGAAAAACTTCTTTCCTGTGAGAGTGACAGAACACTGGAACAGACTGCCAGAGAGGTTGTGGAGTCTCCTTCTCTAGCAATTTTTAAAACCTGCCTGTCTATGTTCCTGTGTGGTCTGCCCTGGGTGAACCTCCTCTGGCAGGATAATCTCCAGAGGTCCCTTCCAGCCCCTACTATTATATGAATCTATGATTCTCTGATGACCAATATTATGGCTCCAGAAGGAAAAAGAGCAAGTACATATGATGTGTTTCATCACAGGACAGTGTAGAAAGTGAAATAGCTGGACCACTGGAGTGCCAGAGTCCCTGAACAGATCCTTTATAGGGTAACATTGACTGTAGGGTAACATTGACTGCAGCCTTGAAAGCTCTAGGACAATCTGTGAGCAGGATTATGAGAGATGGCACTGACTGATTTCAGGGAAAGAACATGAAGAAATTCAAAACTAGTGGAGTTGTGCCTTCAGAATGAGATGAGGGCATAAATTACCTCACAATGTTATTTATAACATTAGTGATTCTTGTTAACAAGGTAAGAAAGGAAAACAAAAGACACATCTGCTTATAGCTGTGTGTATGGGGTGGTTGTGGGTTTTTTGCTTAAACATCACTCAGATAGCCACAGACGGTGAGAAAATAAGAGTGGCAAAATGAAGACATTATTTGTTTGAGTCAATTTTTTTTGCTAGCAGGATTTCAATCAAGTGTGATTATACAGAAAAAATAAATTGAAAAGATAGCGTTGAAATGATTATTTGTATTATGTGTAATTCAGTAGAGATTACACCCCCATTATGCCAGATCCTGAATGTGAACAAACATGTCATCTGTCATGAAGAGATTATAACATAAGCACAAAAGAGGTGCTTAATGTGGAAGAAAAGTAGAAAGATAGAGAGATACACAAGTGACAAAGTGATCTAACCAAAGCTGTAGAAGTCCTGTGCAATTTCATGCTACAATTTGAATCCCAAACCACCCTGTTGCTCTGAACACTTAAGCATTTCTCTAAACACCTAAGAACAAGAGTTAAGGGGAAATTGTATAGCAGGGATGCACACTTTTACTTATTTATTTCCTTATTTAATTATTATTATTTTTCCTCTGGAGTGGTAAGTATTCAATGAGCAATTTCTAGTCTGCTTGGTATGCTAGATTTGATGTGCTGTGACTGCCTGTGATATTTGCATGCTTCTATTATATTCAAATGTGCTTCCATAATACATATTTCTTACTTCCATAATGCAACTGATAAAATATTTTGATTTTGTTATAAATCAGTGTATGTTAGAAGCACTGACATTGCTAAATATTTTTAGATGAGATGTGAAGTTTGTCTTTTTGAATGAATGACTAGTTATCTTAGCTAAAATTAAAAACACTCTGCTGTTGCAGCTGCCTGTTAGCAGCAGACATATTCCTATCTATTTGACAAGTACTTATTCTGAACAGATGAGGTTACAGACCATGTTTGTAATACCTTTCCTGACATGAACACCAGATTTCCTCTTTCCATTTCTTCAAATTCCTTTTCACAAAAGTTTTATATTCATTGCTTATTCATCCTTTCCAATACATCTGCTCTTTTCTCTCCATTTCACCACCTTTATCTGCCCATACAAACAGATGCCTGCAGATGTTCATTCAGCCTGCTAGTGTCCTGAGTTGACCATAAATATTACTGTTAGTGTTGAACAATGTTTAAGCATCTGCTTCCTGGGTGACGTTTAGTTGCCTGGATGCAGGCCTAACCTATGTAGTTTCCAGATCTGCATTTGACAAACTTTACATATAGTGATAGAAAAAGTACATTAATAATCAGAGCATATTCACCAAATTCTGATCATGTACATTTTTGGTGGAGAGAATAATCTTTGAATCACTAAAGAACTTGGACAGGCAGCAAGTTTTGAAAGCTCAGTGCTAAGAAAAATTGTGGTTCATTGCAATTTGCCAGTTTCTGGAGGTAAGACACAATTTTGATAAAATCACTTGTTCTTCAATAGAATTTGTAGAATGAAGTCTTCCTTTTATTATTTTTGCCCTTTGAAACTTATGAACGCAGAAGGCAGCACTGGCTGGGGGAATATATTATTCAGAAATGAGCAGAATCATTTGAGAAGGTCTACCGTTCCAGTGAAAGGAACAGGCTGGGAAGAAATTTAGGCTGGATCCAATACCATGGCTGTTGGGCAAGATACTTGGGCTTTTCTTACATTTTTGCAGAAGGATGTTGGGGGCAATTAAATGAGATTTCAGCACAGTAATCAGGAGCCAGGATCTTGCCCTTCAACAGAGCACAGGTAACTCATTGCTAGCTAGATGGACACACTGGGTGCTCAGGGCTTGGGATGGCCATCCTGCCTATCTGATTTACAAGGTGGAGATGGTAAAGGTCTCTCCTAGTAATAAATATCTACAAACCTGCTTCTGCAGAAGATGCATGAGAAATTTCATTGGGGAGGAGAGGGTAGAACCAAAATCCCTAACACATGTCATGGAGAAGGTTTAATTATCTTTCCTTTTATACAATAGTAAGGAAGAAAGAGGCACATTTTAGTTGCTTCTCATTAAGACCTCCCAAAGCAATACTGAACTAATAGACTGAAGGCATTTTTCTCTATACCCCTCTCAAAACAATACAACTGAGACATAAAGAGTACAGCTTTCACTGAGCCAGGAGTCGTCATCCAGGTTCCGTATGATTTTTGAATCCTGATAGTTTCATCACCTGGAAGAGAGGAAATCTAGCTCACAGTCTTAAGCTATCAGAAAACTGCATTGCATTTAGCAATGTTTCAATAAACCAGAAGATGTCTGAATGAAAAATTTCTGACTCAATAAGGTAGTTACTATTCTTCCCCTCAGTAGGAAAATGAGCCTTGATTTTGTTTATGTGGACTAGTCATGACCTGGAATACCAATAAGTTTGAGCCCTTTAGAGGCCTGCCTTCTTGATCTCAATCAGGGATCGCAATAGACATGTGTTGAGACATTCAGGTTTTTTAAGCCTCTGCTACTGTGCTTGTTTAGAGGGATACATCTAAGGAGTAATGCTTCATTTTCACAGTTTTCTTTAAGTGCTGTAATCATTAAGGTTCTTCTGTGGGGTCTTCCCATAGAAGTTTAGGAGTAAATATTGAATCTGGTCTAAGCCACAGCTACTTAAAATTTTTAGTGGAAATGTTTGGGTACCATCAGATTCTCCCTGTTTTCTGACAAACAGAAGAGTAGTTAAGTGAAGTACCTAAACTGTCAAATAGAAACTGATCTCTTTATTGAATATCTGGTGCTAATTATTATTAATTTTCATTAATTTTGTGAATTTTAAGTTCTAGTTACTCTAAATCAAACAAACTTCTTTCTTTTCTAAATAATAATAGTAATAATAAACCAACATGCTCATTAAGAATACAAAATCTGTCTTTAAATTTGTTCAAATTTTTGCTGAAATGTTATTAACCTCTATAATCTATATAATAATACCTGTCAGCTAAATTCAACATCAATTTAGATATACAATTATATCTAAAAATGTAAAGAAAATTAAATACTCTAACTTTTGTTGTAAGATAAAAAGAAAATACATTCCAATATAAAAAATGATTCATATCACACTCAGTAGGTAAGACATCAGTGCCCTGAAAGCAAGGATGACTTTGTGAAACAAGCTGGCAGAACAGGCTGGATTTTACCCAAGACAGTGGACTTAATAAGTGCTGTCACCCATTCCATTGGTGTTAGTCCAATCAATTTTGAAAAACTGCAGTCCATAAAAATACGACCTTTCCAAAGCTATACAGTTAACTGATATGGCTGAAGTTTTTGTAATGATTCTGGGGGCAAACAGTAAATGGTTTTTCGTGTGTGTGTTTGTGAAATATATGATAAAAAGCATTTAAAAATAATTTGTCAGAGTCCAGACATTAGCATGTCAGTCACACAGGCAGACACATTTATATAAAATTTTCGTATTTTGAACAAACATATCCCACAGAATACTGCAGAATCTTTGTGATATGGACTGTCTGGTTTTATATATATGCCCTATTAATATATGAAAATTATGTACTCAGCCATTTGGGTTGCTTCTAAGCATCAATGATAGTTTAACAAACGTAGCATTATTTTTAGTATCTTCCAAAGGATTTTACACTTTATGCATTCTTATATCTGTAGCTTTTTACATTTCAACTTTATTAATAACATACAGTAGGAAAAAAAACCCCAAAACCATTTTATTAGTTTTAATTTATTTTAAAAAAATACTTTTAGAAAAGATTATGTACATAAGACCCTGAAACAAATGACCTTGGAAGACCTATTTGATGTCAGATTGGGGCCTGAATTTGTCATTGAATAGGGAACTTGTGAGTTAAGTGTTTTCATTCCACTTCTGAAAGACAACTGCTGGTAACATGTGCCCTAACTTGTATTTTTCCTGCCACTGTCTAGAAGGATATCAGCGGATTGATCTGAATACGAAAGCTGACTTCAGCTGAGTGTTGTCTCTGGGCTGAAGCTGTGTCATATGTAACAAGCAGCACCCTGTCACAATCTTCCATTGCCCTGGGTCTTTTCTTACTTTTCCAGACTTTAAATTCAGCCTGGCACTTCATTATAGGCAGAATCTCTCCTCTTTCATGCTTCTTTCCAAAATAAAATGTTGTGTTAGACCAAAACTGGGCAAATGCTTAGTAGCATATTTTTTGTCTTCTCTCTCTACAAGTTTTTTGTTCTTGATCCAAGTTGCATGTAAACAGAAAGGTTTAGAGAAAAAAAAAAGTACATGAATGCATTTCATTACTTTGTTTTGTTTAATATACAGGGTTTATACCTTAATGCTAAATAAATTTTACCTGCATATATGATGTCTGAAGTTCAGAATAAGACAGTAAATTTGTTCATCTAAGGGGAATGTTTCTTGGAGAGTTCCTGCATTTCGGAGGTTTTATTCTCCCTAGAAGTCTGTAATAAGTTCACCCATATTCTGTGCCTTTGAAAATTTTTTAAAATGTTCATATATCTGTTCTGACTAGTTTTTTTACTGGAAAATGTTTCTTAGAGTTTAAACAGCAGTTAGAAATATAATCAGTTCTGATTTTCCAGACAAGGTAAAGATGAGCATCATTTTTGTAGCATTTTTTATTAGCTTGCAAATAAATCTGAATATATTCTGCATACTATTATCTCTCTGGGTGTACTTTTTGTCCTCTTTTACTAATGCTATGGATTCAAATCAAAACATTTCTGAAGCCCTGATACTCAGGTTTTAGTGCTCAGAATGTAATTGTTTTCCCTGGACAAAACCCAGAGATACAATATTTATTTGAGGGTTGCATTGCAAATCATCTTTGAACGTGTACAGAAAACTGGAAGAAAGAACCTTAGTAGCATTTTATCTTCTCCTATATGTGATTTTATTTCTTAATTTTTCTTACAATTTGGATTCCCCAGCTGGAAATTTTTAATTACTCTCTTTCCTTTTTGTGTAGATTTCTACTTTTGACTGTTGAATCCTCCAGCAATCTCTGCAAACACAGAAGAAGAAGGCAAAACACCATCAAAACATAGCCAGATATTGGAAGAGCAAAAAGCTGTTTAGATTTGACAGCTGATCCAAAATATATGCAGCAAAAACAAGCCAGGAGACAGCATCTTGTGGTAGGGACAAGGGGCAGAGTACCACTGCTGTTGTAGGAAACTGTATGAACAGCTTCAGGTGTGAGAGCAGCATCTATGGACTCTGGTGTGGTACCTGGTGGGTACATGTACAGAAAGAAGTGCTATGACTGGTTGGAAATTTCTATCCATTACATACTGTTTTTTCCCTTGGTTAGGATAAATGTTAATAGTACTGTAGATCGTTTTTGGTGGGAAAAATCTATAGTCTAGAACCAAAGAAGATATATGAATCCTCTTCTCTCCAGTGGCAAAGAGAAGATAGTGAAAGTGTAGAAAAGAAGAAACTTGCTGATCTGGATTACTTGGTCTCCTGGTTTGAGTGAGAACAGAACTAATTCTGTTCAGTGATTTTACTTTTCAGTTCAGTTCTTCTAATTAACTGCACTTTCTGAAGTTAGCAGCCTGTTGTTGCAGATAGTGTCTGCTTCTAGCAGTGAAAAAGCCCGATGTTTAGACTTACTTCCAAGGACTGGTGTGCAGACCAAGGCCACTGTTGGATCTTGTGTACCACCACATTGGGGTGTGCAGAAAGTAAAAGGATGCACCTGGAAGGAGGAGTGGACAGGACATGTAACCCTAAACTGACCAACGAGGTATTCCATCCCATATACATCATATTTGGTATAAAGCTGAGGGATTGTGAGGGTCTCTCTTTGCTTGGCTTTGTTTGCTTCAGCTTGGGTTCTCTTCCAGCTTCTTGCTCACTTCTTCAGTGGTCAGCCTCTGAGGAGGACTCTGTCTGTTTTGCCTTCGATCCTGATCTGTGTGTTCCTGAATCCAGTACCAGAATCCAGCTCCTGAACACAGTTCCCATCTGCTACTGTCCCAGTCTGGGATGTTCCTGGTGCCTGCTCCACAGCATCAGTGCTGACAGTGAGGTAATTGCCATCAGGGGGGTTGGGTTCAATACTGGTTTTGCATATGCTTCTATATATTCCTTTTTTATTTTTATAATTTTCATTAAAGCTGTTCTAGTTTCCTTTTCTAATCAAAAAGTGTCTCTCCCTTATTCCATTTCTCTTCCCCTTTGGGGTGGGAGGGGTGTTAACAGAGAGCATCTGTTACAGGTCTAGAGGGCTGCCCTGACCCTAGACTGTGACACCTGGCACAGACTTTTAAAAGAACTTGGCAACAAGACTTCCTAATTTCCTAACTACTGTAAGTTATGCAGATTATGGTGAAGATTCCCTAAAAATCAAGTGGTAGAAAGGTGAATAACTCACACTGGAAAGAAAAAAATGAGGTAAAGTCCTATCTAACATTTGTTCTTTTGTAACTCTTTTCCTCTTGACTGCATTCCTTCTTTTAAGGTCTACTTGTTAGTTACCTTGAAGCAATTGCCAATATTTTGTGGCAAGTGCTTTAACTGACTTGAATTTCCTGTGGGAATCTTCTCTGTAATAATCCTCTTCACTGGTTATTCTGACATCAGTAGCATGTCTCCAAGGAGAGTGTACAGAACTTTCCCAACCCCCCAGCAAGGAGATGAGTTTCTCAGAACTATGAATCTTCCATGGCATCTAGCAGGGACACATTACAATTTGGTCTCTCTGACCTGTGGCAGATGAGAGGCTGGAGTCCTTCATGTGTTATTTGTTTGTCTTAGGCAGGTCCATTAGTTCCTGGAAACTTCTGCCAAGTTAATAAACTGAAAGAAAAAAAATTATAATAGCAAGGCAAGGCAATTTATAACACACCAGTTTCACAAAGAGCAAAAAAAACCTGACTCCTCTTCAAGCAATCCATACTCTGTCACAACTCCTTTGTCAAATTAGTTGTAATCAAAGTTCTCTTAGGTCCTATAGCTGTACTTCTGTGACATTTTTTTTAATTTTTGCATTACTGCTGAGCACATATGTTTGTTGAAATCCTCTTTATGTTAAAGGTTACTGCAAAATTAAGGTTAATCCACAAATATTTTGGGTCATGTCCTTCATGAGTGTGGTTCAGATATTTTCCAGTGTCAAACATTTGTTGAATTCAGAATAGAGGCAAAGTAATCAAATGGTTCTGGGCTCTTGGTTGTCTTTGGCATAGCTACTGCATACTAGCTATGTCTCAAAAATTTTCTATCTTTGAAGTTGCACAATGCTGATGACACTGATTCAGATGTGGAAGTTGTTTCTTGCCTTCTTGCACTTCATTTGTGCTTCAGTAAGGAAAAGAAAGGATTTCAGATACACTTTTTTTCTGGGCATATTTCTGGCTGATCACATCCAATGGCCCTTGCTGTACATGACTACCCACTGCTTCTTGTGCCATGGGGAGCCTAAAGTGAGTGCTTGGGGAACTCAAGGCAAACCAAGCCTTGGGAGAATGTGTTGCCCTGGGGCAACCCCAGCAAGTTGGATATCATGCTCCACAAGTGAGATGCCCTCTTCATGGGGGACGGGTGCCATGAATGCAGACTAGGGCTCTGGCTGATCTGATGACATCACCAACATGAAGCTCAGGCATGAGCCAACGCAGAGATGCAGCTCCTAGAACTGGAGGTGCAGCTAAGTCAGGCACAGGAGGAATAAGCATCCTTCACCCCCTCATCACTATTCAGAAAATCTTTTTCAAAGTACTGCTCTTAAACCAGAACAGCAGAAACAGACATCTCACCATGTTGAGATCCCATCCCACCACTGGTATACATCATCACCCACCAAGCAGTGTCACGAAGGTGCCAAAAAGCACACTCACTGCCTAATCCACTCTATCCTTGCCTATTTTTTTTTTCATTTATGTTTTGTTTGTCTTCCTTAGACAATAAAACACACAAAGCATATTATTTGTTTTGTACCTACCACATTGTAAACATGGCCAGCATTTAGGATGAAGATTTTTCCTATACTTTCAATAGTCTTATTTACAAACAGCTTCTGTATTGAAACTGAGAGGAATATAGTTTGTTCAATATTGTGAGCATACAGTAGAGCCTCAGTGTTCATAATGTATTTGCCCATGCATATCAGTCTAGTAAACAGAATGACAGCAATATTTTTAGTTTAATTGAGCTGCTATCATAATGCGGATGTTTTAAACTACAATTAATTTATAAAAAATAATGCTATTTATCTAACAAACTTTAAATATAAGCTAACTTCAGGAGATGTAGTCTTTAATGAAGTTAGTATCTGCAGCCCCACAGACATTCTTTTTCTTTATTTTTTTAACCATGGTTTGTCATATTTTCTAAATAGCAATAAAAATATTATTTTGTTTGTTTTCTTAAACCTTTAAAACAATAGAGCATAATTTGTACTAGTGTGCTGATAATAGTTCCATTGCTGGCTGAACAGATAAAGGTAATGATTGTTATTTAACTGCAATAACATTTAAGTAATAATTTAATTTTTTTTTAAGTTAATCTTCACAGACTCTGTCAAATAAAACTCTCTAGAATTCATTCTATAAAGTGTAAAATAATCTTATTTAGTCACTGGAATGGCTGAACAGAATGCTTACTTTGATAGATAGAAATGGAATAATAACACAATACTCAAGTACTACTTGACAAATATTAACTCATCCCATTGACATGCAATTATTGCCCGGATTTTTTTTTTTTTTCCTCTGAAGAAATTGCTGAGCAGTCTATCAGAAATATCCACGTGTTGACACTGGTCTTTAATTGGATTAGTTACCACAGCAAACAGTTGACAACTTCAGAGGTGTGGGCTGTGGTGCTACTAATAATAGTAATAATAAAATGCTATTGGTTGATACAGATCCAAATTGTGATTTTTGATGCAAGAACCTAATAAAGTGTGAGAACATCTTGTTTCTTTAAATGCTTCAGAATATCTCTCTTGATTAGGTAGTGCTCTCTATATATGGGCTTTTGGCTCATAAAGCAAACTGTAATGCTGGCAGTTCCCCTATCAATTTCTTAAGGAAGTATGTGTGAAGTCAGTGATAAGCTCATGGTTATTATTTAGTTTAAGGTGAGGGGTACTGTAGAAGACATGGTTATTGTGTCACTTTCTGAAATTGGCTTGGCCTTTTTCTTGGGCTAGAGTTAGGAGATCTAGAACTGAGAGATCAGTAAGAAAAAGGTCCTGAGCTTCTAAATTACATGGAGAAGTCTCATTGATGTGGTAGGAAAAGATGAGAGGGACAATAATGAGTGAAAAGAAAGGGGTCAAGTGTGATAAAGTTCTCAAGTTTGTCCAAAAGCATTAAGTTTTAGCATGATTAAACCATTTCCTATTATCTCTACAAATTAAGTGTAAAAGTAGGTCATATAATCCTTGCATTTTGGGAAGGTCTCAGCTGTACTTGTATAGTTACACTGTTTATCATACAAGGAATAACATGTATTTGTTTTTCCAAAACAAAGCTACAATTTCTGTGTGTTGTTGCTCTAGCCTTCTCTGATGCCCCAGGCAGAGTGACGAGTACTTCTGATCTGAAGTGGCAGTTATTAAAATCAAGGATATTTCGGTTGACTGTTTCCACTCTGGAAATCATCTGTGTTTCTGTGTGTGTATCTATGTATATGAGATCCATATATATAGTTTCCAATATACAAATACCTATCCTGATAGTTTAAGATTTAAAATATATTAAAAATG
>WUAM01000326.1:192691-203981 GCA_024336885.1 Actenoides hombroni | reverse complement strand
AAAGGAAATTAAATCCCAAACCCCATAAAAATTTGCTTCTGTAAAGAGATATTTAAATTTTCTGAGTAAATATTATACATTAAAATAAAACATATGTTCTTATATTGGGTTTGTAAGGAGCTGTTTGTACAGCAGCTGTTTTACAGACATATAATTGTTGCCTTTCTACAACTGTATCTGTTTCAAAGGTAGATTTCAAACAATGAGCAGATAACAGTTGTGTGTAACAATATCAGAAATTTAAAACTATCACTCACTGAAAAGATATGAATTCCTACAAATTACTTGATTTTCTGAACATTTTTGCTTCAGAAATGAGTGTTCTTCTGATGCGGATTATGAAGAAATAATTTTATTAATATTACTAACTATTCCATTTCTCACTGAAATGTTTTTCTGCAAGGCACTCTCAAGACTGGTGCCCAGGATTATGGGGTCCATGTGGCTCACATAAGCTGGTATCACAGATCTTACCTGCCTTCCTATTAGGCAGTGGGATGGATTTGTCTCTCCAATAGCTGTCACTACCATAAGGGTACTGGTACTGCAAGAATGTGGCCATCAAGATGCATGAATTCAGGGGGTTCCTGCAGCCTGAGGTGGGCTCCCACGTGATAGGTGAAGTTTTCTTCTCCAGAAGACATCTGCTCACTTGTCTTGAAATCTCTGGAAAATAAGTGATACTGTAACTTTGGCTCAAACCCTTCCTCCAGGACACCCCTGAATTAAACTGTAAACAGAAAATGTGACTGTCTCCATGAAGGAAGCAGAAAGGAATTAACAGGTCTTTTGGCTGGGTTAACTATTGCAAAGTGGAACAGTCTCAATTTCCAACAACTTATATCAGATCTATTGTACTTGGGAAGTTGTGTAACAGGGGAGACTTAACAACAACGTTACTGAGAGTTATGCCTGGAAATGTAATGGCAAGATTGCCAGCATCACCTGGAAATGAGAAAATGTTTTCACGAATATTGAATTTGCTGTCTTCTCTGTGCCAATGCGGAAACTTATTTTATGAGTAGAATAAACCTATCAGTTTATGAAACCAATGAAGATAAACCTGACCTGTGCTGTCACAGTTAGTGCCTATAAATTTGTGAAGGTTTTTTCAAAAGTAAAAAAGTATTCTAAGAGTTCTAAATACAACATAATAAATCATTGTTATGTATATTACATAGTTGCAGCAGGAGAAAAGGGATAAAGTCTTAGTTCTGCACATAAACCTGTATGCAAGGTATACATCTTTAAGAATCCAAAACAATGTATAATTTGTTCAAGATGTTTATTTTCTTGGAAGAAAACAACCCATAGCTTGAATCCTTTAAAGTGATTTGACATAGTTTACCTTTGAAAAATGTTCTTTTGCTGAAGTGTTTTCCACAATATGAAAGCCTGAAATATTGTCTAGATGTTTTTTCTTCTATGAAACATTATTCAAAATGCCAGAATTTTCTAAAGATGGAAAATCTTATTTTCATTATCTCTGCTTGCAGTGGAATGTTAGGTGAGACAGTCAGATTTTTATGATAACTGAAAGGACTATTTGCTGCAAGGGTCTTCCAAATTGGATCTTGATTGAAGTGCAGTTATATAGGTTATTGTATGTCATATTACCATCAACCAAACTTTTGAAGAACCTTGACTTTTCTGATGCAAGTGGGTTTTTTTTGAAGGTACAGAGAACAGAACATTAGGAGGCAAAGACATCTCATGTTCCTATCACTAAATACATCTTTCAGAAAGTCAAGGTTTGGGTGTAATAAAAAGAAGAAAGCTATATTAAGTATAAAGATGTGAAATAAAAAGCCATCATTACCAAAAATATAAGTAAGTGTGTAAATAGTATTCTGTCTTCTAAATGTATATGCTTCTATGTCTTAGCAGGATGAATGTGGGTTCACAATTTTTGACAAGAGACAAATTGACAGAATCTGGTACTGGGATCCTGGTGTTAATCTTAGATCTGCCCTGCTATGAGCATTTGCACACTTTTTGTTCCATTATTCTCTGTTCTCTTTTTCTTTCTCTCTTTTAGAGTTTGTAAGTTCCTTGGTGCAGAAAATCTGTATTTCTTTCTGTGTGTTTAGTACCTATACTCAGATTTTTGTCTGGACCCTTAAATGCACTTGTAACATGATAATTGAAACATAATTGTCTTATAACCTCAGTGAACCATAGTCAATTCTGTGTAATATATGCAAGTGAAAGGGATCATGCAAATTACAATTACTCCAGTTAATAGATGTTTTCATTACATCAGCACATTTGGTGTTCAATGACAATAATTTTAATGATAATACTGCTGCACACAATTTAGGAAAAATACTTTTTGTCTTCGGGTAGTACCAGAACATATTCTTTAGTGATGATGTCAATGGGACAGCGTGGATTTGTACAGATTGTAGTTTAAATGGCTGAAAAAAGAAGGTACTACTAAAAAGTTTTTTATAAGCACTAAAATAAATTACATACTTCAAATTCTAGACTTTATATTTTGGTCAATACAATGCTACAAATGTATGTAAGGAAGAAGCTGCATAAGGTATAAAACCTAACAAACGTGTGCCCAAAGCAATTTATCTGGGCAATTTTAATTCTTCTTTCAGACTGCTGTTCTGACTTTGAATACTGTAGCTGTAATTCATCTTTCCACTAAGCTATTTTAGCTTTTTCCTTCCAATGAAGCACTGCTTGAGTTCTCTGACTGAAATCGAAATTTGTCTCACTTCTGTAGAGAAATAGGGACAAAACCCCATGCCTGATATTAAAGAGAAACCTGTCTGAGACTAATGCATTGTCAAAATCGGTTAAGAACACTTCTTCGCTGTGAAAATAATTTTTGTGTATTACACATAATTTTGCCAAGGTAAGTGCTGTCTTGGGTCACAGCCATCTAATCACCAATGAGTTGTTCCAGTCTGAGTTAAAACTGTGCAAAAGTATCATGGAAGAAAAAGAGATCAAGAGAGAATATGATAATTTTGAAAAACAAAATTTTTTTTTTTTTTTTTTACCTGCTAGGAATATTAAATACTTTATATTGAAATCAAAATATGTAAATGTGGATACTAGAACACATTAAGCTCAGTCAGGTGTGGAGAATTTCTACTTATGTGTGATATGGCTGGAAGGTATTTTGTGTGAATCTCTGATAGCATTTTTCAGAGGAGATTTTACGGACACATGGCTGTAAATAGGGAGGAAGCAAATAACTTCTAATTGTTTGAGAGGAAAAACTTATGTATATCTTATTGACTTAAATAATTTCTTTTTAATTCTGTGTTGAAAATGAATAAAACAATATTTCAGAAATAGAGTTAGAATAGCATTCCAAAATAGAGCTAAATATAAATGTTATGCATTATGGCTGGTGTTTATAAAACCAGTCAAAATAGACAGTCACTCATCTCACAGCTGAAATCTAGGTTTCTGTGGAATTGTTTTCCTACTAGCTTAAGAATCCCAAACTGTAGGTTTCTTGATTTCTCACAATGAAAACATGGATGTTCAGTTCTTGACGAAAGACTTAGTTGCAGAGTAATTTTATAAGTTTTCTTTCTGGTAAGACTTCAGGAAATATCAATATATGTAGAGATAACTTAGAAAATTAGCACAAAACTTTGAATGAATGTTCTAAGTGAATAAAATGCTTTTCATCATGTGTTAATATAGAAAAACTGAAATATTGCTAATATGTAGAAAAACAGTCCTTAATCTGCAATTAAGCTTCAGATAATAAGCTTGAGTTAGAATGGTTATGCTACATAAGAACAACAATGAATGAGAATTCCTTTGGACTTTACCAGGTCATTTAAGAAGAATCTAGCATTTCTTGCTAAATTAACAATGAAAATTACTAAATTGGAACTAACTTTAATTTGTCTTTTTGAAGTGTCATGATACTTTTTTGTGATCTGCTACCATACGAGTTTGCTGAAAGGAACCTGGGGGTCCTGTTGGACAACAAACTGAATGTGATTCAGCAGTGCGTTGCTGCAATGATGAAGGCAAATGGGATTCTGGGCTGCGTCTGCAGGGCTGTTGCTAGCAGTGATAGAGATGTGGTTATCCTGCTCTACTCAGCTCTTGTTAGGCCACACCAGGAGCACTCTGTCCAGTTCTGTTTCCTACAATTCAAAAAAGATATGGAGAGACTGTGGAGGCTCCAAAGGAGGGCCATGAAGATGATCAAAGGGCTGGAGAAGCTGCCCCATGAGAAATAAGAGAAGACATTAGGTCTTTTCAACCTGGAGCAGAGAAGGCTCAGAGGAACTTCATCACAGTTTTCCAGTGTTTAAAGAGAAGCTACACAGAGGATGAAGTGTCTGTTTTCACATGGAGCAACATGGAAAGGACAAGGGGCAATGGGTGTAAGTTGCACCAGGAGGGGTTCCGTCTCGGTATAAGAACAATCATTCAGTGGACCAACGTCCCCAGGAATGTGGTAGAGTCCCAGTCACTGGAGGTTTCCAAGGTGAGACTGGACAGGATGTTAGATAATCTCATCTAGGCTCCCTTTTCCATAAAAGACTGGAACACAGGGTCTTTCAGGGTCTATTGCAGCCTGGCATTCTATGATTTTTGTGACTTGGGAAACTAACAAGAAATACCTTCATTTATATCTGGCTTTATTTTTATAGGATCATTCTGAATGAGTAAGAAAACAGAGCTGGGGGAATCTGCTGAGGGGGAAACAAGTCAATTGACTGGAGCACAGTTGAGACAAAAAAATATGTAAAAGTAGCCTGAATGTATTTTGACATTAGGAGACACAGTAGGAAGTAAGCCTGACTGCCTCTTTTCCATTTTTCTTCCTTAAGCCCAAACAGTCTTTCCAGTCTCTGACAATTTCCTAAAGAATTAGGAACAAGGCAGATAAACTGCTTGCCTGAATTCTGCAATGGAAGAAGAGAGAAACAGTTTCAGTCTTCCTCAGGGTTATAGGAATAAATATGGGGTTACTGAGTGATGATTCCTAACCTCAGAGCAGTGAGCTAAGCTGTGGGTGAAGAACTGAGATGATGAGGATGAGAATATGAGTTGAAGAGTAGATGCCTTGGAGCAACAATCAAAAACTTGGAAGAGTACTAGAGAGGAATTTGAATTCAAGACAGAGAAGCCTGGACTTGTTCTCCCATTATCTTAACCTTTTGGCATGGGATAAGTCTATGAAGCTGCTGCACTGAGCCTAGGATCTGGATGAGGGCCTAGCAGTGCAGTGAAAACAGGTGATGCACCACATCCTGCACTTGCACCGGAGGAGCAGAAGACCTGTCTTGCAGAGGTAAACAATACTGCCCACAAATTCCACTGCACATCCTCCTCCTCTAGAGCCTTTTCTTAAGTACTTATAATCCTACCCAAGTTATTATGTGGATTCTGCAATAAAATCTTTAGAAACAGAAGGTGGAGCTGCCTTACCTCACTACAGTGACAGGAATAGGAGCCTTTATCTGTGTTCACTGCGTTTTGGACAACACAAAGATGCACTGGTTTCACTGCTCCACAAGTGTCCCTGCTGAATTTAGCCTTTGCCATGTTACCTCTTCTTCAGCCAGAAAAAACCAGATATTTAGAGTTCATCAGAGAAAATATATGTCTCTCATCTGTACACAAATGACAGTATGCCCTGCTCTTTTTTTTGGGTTGGTTTTTGTTTGTTTGGTTTTTTGTTTTTTTTTTTTTGTTGGTTTTTTTTTGTTGTTGTTGTTTGTTTTTTTTTATATACATGTGCTGGCACTTGTGGATAATAGGAAGTCAGAGATATAGGGCTAGGTATGCCATCTTCATACCAATACTTCATGTGCTGCTACAGTTCATGTGTATGCCTTATTTCTGGAATACAATCAGTCTGCATGAAATTTATTTAAAGTAAGGTTAAACCACAAGAGAGGTATTTATTGGAGATTTAATTTTACAAAACCAAAGCTCAGCTCAGTGATTTAACTTTAGAGTAATCACTCCTTTCTAGGGGGGATTAAAATTAATGACTTCATAATTGCTAGATTTTATAATTCACAGATGTAGCTCCTATGCTGTTGAGGAAGACTTAAAATAAAAAAATCAAGATGATATTAATGATTAAATAGAAAGGACTTTAGACTAATCTTTCAAGTCCTTCCTGAAAACAGATTTCACTGTCAAATCCCCACAACTTTAGATTCAACAGCAAAACTCTCACAAGTTCATTAGGGCAGGTGTTCCTTGAAAGGGGGATTTTCTCTTATGGAATATGAATCCTGTATAAGGAACACAATTATTAAGTTATTTCAATTAAATGACATGTAAAATGTGAATTGAGGAAACACAGTTAAAAGCAACAGGCTAATATTTTTTACAAAAAGCCATGAGTCTGTATTTAAAAGTAAAGTGCAACCTATAGTGAGGATGCAGGATGCATGGAGGCAACACCATGTTCTCCTATCTCACTTCAGTGGCTAAAGAACTTTGTTATGGTTGAAAAGATCCAGGGTTATGTAAAATGTGTCTGTGCAGTGACTCTGGAGCTCTAAGAAAGCTCAAATGACTGAATTCTCTCTCTCAAGGGCATACAATACATGTACATGACATTTTTTGAGGTAGGCATGTTTGTTCATTTGTTTGTTTGTTTTTGTTTTATTAGAGAAGTCCAGTGTATTAGAGAAGTCTGGTTAAAGAAGTCTGTCTTGCATCTGGAAAAGAAAGCAATGATCTTTAGATCCTGTGAAAATTCCTTCCATGGTCAAATATGGTGAAAAATGGCTGTCTTCTGCAGTGACTACCCTTGACTTAACTTTGAAACATTACATTCATATTTTAAGTAGTTATCTTCCTGTCTTTCTGTTTATGCAATACAGTTGTACCCTCTTGTCCTGGTTTGAGTGAGAACAGAACTAATTCTGTTCAGTAATTTCACTTTTCAGCTCTGTTCTCCTAACTAACTGCACTTTCTGTTAGCAACCTGTTCTCACAGTGTCTGCTTCTAGCAGTGATAACACCCCATGTTTAGAGTTACTATCAAGGATTGGTGTGCAGACCAAGGCCACTGCTGGATCTTGTGTACCACATTGGGGGTTGCAGAAAGTAAAAGGCTGCACCTGCAGGGAGGGACAGATGGGACAGGTGACCCCAAACTGACCAGCGAGGTATTCCATCCCATATCTGTCATATTCAGTATAAAGCTGAGGGATCATGAGGGGTCTCACCCCTCTCTCTTTGCTCTCTTGGCCCTATATACCACCTTTGATTGGCTTGGCTCGAGTCCTCTTCCAGTTTCTTACTTGGAGCATCTGAGGAGGACTCTGTCCATTCTGCCTTCGATCCCAATCTGTGTGTTTGTGAATCCGGTACCAGAATCCAGGTCCTGAACACAGCTCCCATCTGCTGCTGGGCCCAGTCTGGGACTCTCCTAGTGCCTGCCCCACAGCATCCGTGGTGATGGTGAGATAATTGCCATTGGGTGAGATTGGGTTCAGTACTGGTTTTGTGTGTCAGGAATCCCTGACCCTGGAAGAGTGAAAGCCTGGAAAGAGAAAGTCTCTCCACTGGTTGATGAGGACTGGATTAGAAATCATTTGCATAAACTGAACACACACAAATCCATGAGCCCCAGTGGGCTGCACCCACGAGTGCTGAGGGAGCTGCTGATGTTGTTGCTCTACCACTTTCCATCCTTTTTGAAAGATCATGAAGAACAGGTTAGGTGCCTGAGGACTGGAGGAAAAACAACATAGTCCAGTCTTCAAAAAGGACAAGAAGGAAGACCCTCTTCTCCATCCCTGGAAAGGTGGTGGAGCATCTCATTCTGGAGATTGTATCTCAGCACATGGAAGGTTATCAAAAGTAGCCAGCATGGATTTACTACAGGGAAGTCATGTCTGACTAATCTGATAGCCTTCTATGATGGTGTGACTGAATGGGTAGATGCAAAGAAAGCAGTGGATGTTGTCTACTTTGACTGTAGCAAGGCTTTTGACGCTGTCTCCCATAACATCCTCATGGGTAAGTTCAGGAAGTGTGGGTTAGAAGAGTGGACATTGAGATGGGTTGAGAACTGTCTGAATAACAGAGCTCAGGGGGTTGTGATCAGTGGTGCAGAGTCTAGCTGGCAACCTGTAAGTAAGTAGTGGTGTTCCCCAGGGGTCAGTTCTGGGTCCAGTCTTTAACATCTTCATCAATGACCTGGATGAAGGGATAGAGTGAACCCTCAGTGAGTTTGCTGATAATATGAAACTGGAAAGAGTGGCTGATAAACGGGAAGGCTGTGCTGCCATTCATTGAGATCTGGGCAAAGGGGAACCAAATGAAGTTCAACAAGGGCAAGTGCAGAGTCCTTCAGCTGAGGAAGAATAACACAATGCACCAGTAGAGAATATGGGTGGACTTGCCGGAAAGCAGCTCTACTGAGAAGAGCCACAGAGTCCTGATGGACAGGAAGTTATCCATGGGACAGCAACGTGCCCTTGTGGCCAAGAAGGCCAATGGTTTCCTGGGGTGCATAAAGAAGCGTGGCCAGCAAGTTCAGGGAGGTTCTCCTCCCCTTCTGCTCTGCCCTAGTGAGACCACATCTGGAGTATTGTGTCCGGTTTTGGTCTCGGGAAATACTAGACAGAGTCCAATGGAGGATATGAGGATGATGAAGGGACAGGAACATCTCTGTGATGAGGAAAGGCTGAGAGCCCTGGGGCTGTGTAGTCTGGAGAAGAGAAGACTGAGAGGGGATCTTAGTAACGTTTGCAAATATCTGAAGGGTAGGTGTCAAGTAGAAGGGGTCAATGTCTTTTCAGTGTTGCCCTGTGATAAGATGAGGGGCAATGGTCACAAACTGGAACACAGGAAGTTCCATCTCAATATGAGGAAAAACTTCCTTACAGTGAGGGTGACAGAGCACTGGCACAGGCTGCTCAGAAAGGTTGTGGAGTCTTCTTCTCTAGAGACTTTCAAAACCTGCTTTGATCTGTTCTTGTGTGACCTGCCCTGGGTGATCCTGCTCTGGCAGGGTGGTTGGACTGGATCTCCAGAGGTCCATTCCAACTTTGAGGAGTCTGTGAGGAGAGTACGTTGGAGCGTCAGTCAATGCAGACCTGATGCTGTAGATGTTTTCTCCCCAGTCTTTCATCAGATGAGCAGTCCCTGTGTGTGCTCCACAATCTGCTTCAGGAAAATCAACTATATTTTTTACAGCGCTTCAATGAGACACTAACAAACAACTGGCAACAGTAACACTTAAAATAGTATCAACTGGATTTAAATAAAGTGTGTCAATCTATAGGCTTATTTCTTAAAAAATTACAGATAATTTTAGCCGTCTTTAATAGATTTACAGATGTTACCTGATGTAGAACAAATACTGCATACTGGGCTATCTGAAAACTGTAGGTTTATTTTTCCTTTTTTATAGTTGCAAAATGTAAAGAATGATCTTGAAATGCTGCTGGTAGCAGTTCAGGCAAAGAAGAAAGAACTGGTTGAAGATCTGAAAAGGTAATACAATAATTTGGACTTACAAGTACTTTATGCCTCCCGATATTCAATTTTTTTTTACTATTTATCTTTTACGTCATCTCCTACTTTTCATGTTTCAGAGAACAGCAGTGGCATGAGGAACAAGAACAACTGCTAGATGCCATTGCTGGAATTCAAGAAAAGCTAAAAACTGAAGTTGAACAATGTCCCATAGAAAGGTATTTCCACAGTGTTTAAGACTATCAACAAGAGCAAACGAACAAACAAACTCTTAGAACATATGACTTTTGTTAAATGTATCAAAACTCAGAAATCCGTATTTGATACATGGAAAATAGTGCTACTATCTGCTTATATCCTTTTACTCAAGATACTGAACAACAGAAAATAATGGACTTTTTTTTTTAATTAAGAACATATTAAATTACATAAAATTAATATTCTCTTGCTGTGTTTTTACTATTTGTTTGACTAGTGCAAAACTTCAGGAACTGCAAGATAAACTGTCGCAACTAAAGTTATATAAGGAAGAACTGTTGGATGCTTTGGCTGAATTCCTAGCAGAACATTTTCCGCCTCTAGAGGAAGGTGAAAGTGCTGGAGGGAAGGTAAGATTTTCTTAACTATTAAATTACTTTTAATGTTCAATTTCTGTTTAATTAGATGCAATCTTTTCTAATTCACTAGTGTAGAATCAGAAGTTAAATTTTGAATTAAGGATAATACCTACAGCTGATCCGTTAGGTTTAAATCATATTTTTCAGGTTGCTTTACATTATTTAAGGCTGTTCCCAGCTGGATGTTTTCTTTCTTAATGAGTATGTCCTTTACCCAATGAGATGCATAGCAATGTATTGTATTTCTTACTGAACTGCAAACTGTGCCAAATTTGGAAATGGTAGGAGTTTGCTGCAAATTGTTCCATTTTCTTTTACTGGACTAGGCAAATGGATTCATATTTTCTTTGGCAAAGCAAATTTTAATTGTCTAACAATGTTTTTGGAACGATAGTAAGGACAAGTGTTTAGAATTACAGTGTAGTTTGGAATGTTAACCATCAGTTTCTGTTCATGCAAACTAGGCCAAAAATTATCTTAAAACTTTAGGGAAAACAGGCAGTCAGGGAGTGTTTTGCATAATAAATTCAAAGTTTGCATTAAAAAAATAAACCTTTTACCATTAGTATTTGAAAGACAGTTTAAAAAAAGTTAAATAAAAATCAGTCCCTGCATTTTTTTGTAAGATACACTTAAGAATACAGAAATAGAAAAATTTTCTTTAATCCAGTTCCCTGTTATTTCAGACAACCACAGAATGTAATTTCTTTAATATTATCATTGAGCTTCATTTTAAAATGAATTATTTTTATTACTACTCTTTCTGTTGGGGTTTGTTTTAGTACCTCAGTGCTCTGGTTAGAAACTGTCTTCTAACTTCCAGTTGAAATTTATTCATGTCTAACACAGATGCGTGTGTTCTAACATCAGTATTGTCCTGTCACGGTTTAGGGTCAGGGCGGCCCCTTAGACCTATAACAGATGCTCTCTGTTAACCCCCCTCCCTCCCCAAGGGGGAAGAGAGAAGGAATAAGGGAGAGAGACTTCGCAATTAGAAAAGGAAACTAGAACAGCTTGAATGAAAAGTAAATTAATAATTATAGAAATGGAATATATACAAATATATACAAGACCAGTATCGAACCCAACCCCCCCGATGGTAATTCCATCACCGTCACCACTGATGAACAGGCACCGGGGGAGTCCCAGGCTGGGCCCCGCAGCAGACGGGAGCTGTGTTGAGGAGCTGGATTCTGGTACCGGGTTCAGGAACACACAGAAGCTGG
>WUAM01000326.1:153528-187127 GCA_024336885.1 Actenoides hombroni | reverse complement strand
GGCCAAATGCTGGGTCCTGGCCTTGGGCCACAACAACCTCCAGCAGCACTCCAGGATAGGGGAGGAGTGGCTGGAGAGCAGCCAGGCAGAGAAGGACCTCGGGGTGTTGACTGACAGCCGCCTGAACATGAGCCAGCAGTGTGCCCAGGTGGCCAAGAAGGCCAATGACATCCTGGCCTGGATCAGGAATAGTGTGGTCAGCAGGAGCAGGGAGGTGATCATTCCTCAGTACTCAGCTTTGATGAGGCTGCACCTCAAATACTGTGTCCAGTTTTGGGCCCTCTCTACAATAAGGACATTGAAAAGATGGAGAGGGTACAGAGGCGGGCTACAAAGCTAGTAAAGAGTTTGGAGCATGTGTCTTACGAGGACAGGCTGAAGGATCTGGAGCTGTTTAGCCTTGAGAAAAGAAGGTTGAGGGGAGACCTTACTGCTGTCTATAACTACCTGAAGGGTAGTCAGGGTTTAGGCCTAGTAAAGGAGCTGAGCACCATATGGACACTTGCTCATGAGAATCAGGAGAAAAACGCAACACCCTGTGGGTTGAGATAAACAGAATTTAATAGAACAGTGCAAGAGGAGAAGAAACAACAGTAATAATAATAGTAATGAAATAGTTAAAAAGAGTAATATAAACCACACTGACCACCTATAGCTGCACCAAGGGAGCTGTGCCAGAAACTGCTGCTTTCCTCGCCCAACTCCTGCCCTTATAGAGCAGGCATGATGTCATTATGGTAGAAAATACCCCCTTAGTGGTTTGGGTGTCTATCCTGGTTGTGGCCCCCTTCCAGCTTCCGATGAAAATTAATCCTATCCTAGCTGAACCGTGGACACGTTAATAACCTTCTTGGTTGGGAATACTGCTCTTAATGGAAATACAGCCTTGTGCTCCTCTTTGTGCTCTATGTCCCTATGCAAGAGAATGTGTTTTCACTTCTCTCGCCTGACAGCCAAAGCTTTAAGGTCAAAGCTGACAATCAAACACTGAAGGTAGTGAATAGAGTGGGAGGCAGAGGGAAAATAAAAGAACAAGAGTGTAAGAGCTGTGAGGTTGCATAGTACTTTGAAAGGGAAAGCAAGAAGTTTGAAAATTATTTGTTTGGAAGACAGCTCTTTGTAGCAGCAAGGTGTTTATCCTAAAGACATGTTCATTAGAATTACAGCAGTGAATGAGATAAAAAGAACCAGAGAAACTGAAATTTATGGCAGCGTCCAGATCAACTCTAGTTTAAAGATTAAGATACCATATCAGGTGCTTTGTAAGGCACTTATGCAAATGATTTTCTAAAAGACATAGAGTACAAGAATTATTTGGTGTCCAGAAGAGGTGTAAGATGATGGTAGATGTTAGGGAGACAGTTAAGAAAGGCAGTAAGTGAAGTAAGAGCAGAAACATGCAGGCTTACTTAATGTTTGCCATTTTTGATACCTATGCAGTGATTCCTGCCTTTTGTATGTCATCCCAGAATTTAATGAAATAAAAAGCTTAAGAGCCAAAGACCAGCTTATCATGAATAGAAACAAAAGGAAAAAATTAAAAAAGCAAACAAACTGAATCTGACTCTCCCTACCCTGCATTGAATATTGTGTGCAAATGGGTCACTAAGGTAAGGGAAAATGGTTTAAAATAAATAAATAAATAAACCATCCTTTTGTTTTGTGCATTTACATGCCCTGACAGACAGAAAGACAGGCTGAAGGAGACAGAAGAAAATTCATAGTAAAACTCATGTGAGATGATGTACCTGACAAGTACATGTAAGGCAAATGTTTCTTGAAGTTCCCTGGGGAATCAGGAAAATCAATGATCAGAGTTATTTGATGTTTGAGAGTCCTAGCGTGATCAACCTGCAAGCAACCTCTGGTAGGTACACAGCCACTGAACATCTGTGCACGCTGATTAAGCTGAAGGGGATGGTGGTTGCAGGGCAGTAGGTTGCCTGTAAGGATGCCAGTCCTGTGCAGAACAAAATGCCAAGATGTGCACTTACAGTGTGACAGCTCCTACTATCATCCAGAGTAAAAGACTTGAATCAACAAAGTTGAGTGATCAAGACCATTTATGGGGGTACTTGCAAGATGATTGTTGGGTGAAGAGTGTTCACTGCTATGGGCTTAGCAAAGAAGCTAACAAGAGAGTGGCCTGACACTGATAGGCACTGTTTGGGCAGCCAGAAGTTAAGCTTGGGAACAGACATAAATGGATGCTTTTGACATCTCTCTTTTTTACAGATTTTCATGGTTTTATAGGAAAGGATGCAAAGCGACATGGTAGCAAATCTGGATGAAACCTGTATTATACCAAATTTTAATTTCCTAATCCATCATAACTTATTCCAACTAAAGAGAGGAACAAGCATAGGCACAGCCTATTAGAACATCTGCTAGAGAAATCTGAGCAACTTGATGCTTCAGAGAGGAAATGACTAAAGAACAGTTCCACTGGGGATGGTTTGGATAATTGTCAGGTGATGTCACTCTATTTCTCTAAACCTGTGTTTTTAAAAAGCAGTGAGATAGAGTGGGTTCTACCTGGAGAGACCACATTCCAGCTAACATGAGGCTGCTTTTTATCATCTTTATAGCTGAATGTCAGTCCACTGAGTCTCTTCTTCTAAGGAAACAGACTATGATTGGGGCAGGCTATGGAAACATTAAGTTCAAGGAGATAATTGCTCCATTATGAGGCCAGTTATATAAAGAAATACATGTGTTGGTGGTGACACCTAAAGCCAGTAACAATGAATGCAGAAAAACTGAATAGTTTCAATGAATAGACAGTCTCCAGATTTACTAGGCTTTTGCTTCTTCTTAGATTGATGCTGTGCTTGGTTTTGTTGTCACTAAAAGAGAGAAGGCTAAATTAGTGCTTTAGTATAGCTAAGGATATAAAAAACAGGGTAGGATGCATTGTCTCAGATATTAAGGTACTTTTGTAAATGTCTGAAGGATACTGTCTCCTTGTAAGCTTTACCTTAGAAATCTGTTTACAGGCTACTCTTTCATTTTTGCTGTCTTGATATTAACCAGAATGTGGTGTATCTGTCTTGAAGGACAGGTTATGTAGTTGAGAAGTTTGCTCTGTATTATGTACAGATTTCTCTATTCTCATAAATGTTTTAGGTATATGTAGCTCTATAATATGCTGCTGCTGGAAGTGTAAATCAAGCAATGGTATTCCTCTTTTCCTTATTTGATCATCTAACTTCCTTTCTGTACTTCAGGGAAAGACAGCAAGGCATCCAGAGGCAAGAACCAGACAGAAGTGGGAAATTGAACAAACAATTTAATGAAATACTTAGTGGAGATGGAAAAGCAAAATCCATAGATGTTTAGGAAATTGACCTTAAATAACAGCCACCTGAGGAGACATCTTTACATGCACATTAACAAGGCACTGTCAGCCCATTGGGGTGTAGACCACATAGAACTTCATCAGTCTGGTAAAACATGTTCTTTGAACACTGTGTCATGTACTGTTCTGTACTGTGAGGGATGACTGAAGTGTGCTAACAAATATGATGTATAATAAATGGGCCACAGCTCTACTTTATAAACAGAAGTAAGCTGGACTGTGGAAGGGCTGTGCTCCCAGGAAGCCTATCCCAGGAGTCATATTCTCTGTATGGCAGACAGAGCCAATTCAGTGACAGCAAAAAGATTAATTTTTATCTCTGTGTTTGTTTTTATTAAATACTGCTTTAAAATGAATACCAAGAAAATGGTTTAGGAGCAGAATTTTTCTTGTATAATTCTGAGAAGTGCCACAGCATGAAAAATGAGTGTGGCTCATACACACTCTTAATAAGATAATAATTACTATGCCAATGCAAATATCATGTTAAATTAACTCTCTCCCACTGTCCTCTCGCAGCTCCAAATCAAAAGCTGTTAACCCTTAAATCAACATTCAGCAACTAAAGTTCAGCTGTGACATGAGATCCAACTAAATGACTTTTATTTCTTAGAAGTTACTGGTTGTGGACTAGTTATCTCACTTGTTGAGACCTGAAGAGGCTGTCTCTGATGTTGCTAAGCAGGCAAGTGCTGAGACCACCAAATCTACCAGCAGCTGTATTTGCCTCTGAGCCAGGCAAGGTGTAAAGGGCAGGTACTCACAGACAGCACATAATTGTGAGTATAATGACTTTGCCCCACACTGTCATGTACTGAGCATTCCAGCACTGCCTTTACCAGGTAGGAATGCATAGGTTTTCCTTGTCAGTTTTTTATGATGTAAGTGAAATTTATTTTTCATTTATTATTAGCTGCTGCTCTCTGAGGTATCACAGTTCTGTTTACACTGCCTTTTTCTCAACTAACACAAATTCTTGCAGGAAGAAAAAGTGTCCTGGTAACTGTTTCTTCACTGGCTTGTGCAATTTATATTAATGCATAAGTGAGCACAGCTTGCTACTTTATCCTATTAAGCATTTCAGATTTCCTTTCTACTTCTCTAAATGACAATGCAGAACCCAGCAATGCTGAACCGAACAAACAGGAGGAATGCAGGATTCATTTTAGTTACTCTTTCCTTAAAAAAAATGAAGTCAGCTGAGACAAGAGGAATGACCTCCTTCAATTAATATCAGTTATTTTGATTTTTGGATTTCTGTGATGATAGCTGATTTTGTCCACCTAGGCATAAAGATGTTCCTTACTGTTTTTGCTGAAGGTGTTCTGCTAGCAGTAAAGAATTCAAGATTAAATTTGCAGTGCACAAAGCAGCATCATGCAGATGTCCCTGCAGTGTCTTCTAGTAAGCCAGCTGTGGAGTCCAATAATGATATCACTTCTTTACAACTCTTCATAAGACCAGTCGTTAGCCAAGAGGTGATGTTCACCTCATGCAGATATTGTAGTCTCTGAGCTGTGCCACTGACTTGTGGTTCATTCACTCTTCTAGACTCATACGTAAGGGAATTGCTTCTGATCAGTTAAGTAAAAAAAACCCCAAAACAGTTATTTCCCAAAGCAGGATGAAGTAGCTCAGAGCCCACCCTCTTTATTTTCAGTCCTAAATAGTCGTCTCAGCTATTAAAAATCATAGCCTTGCAAATAAAAGGAATATCTGTTGGTTTGTCTCTCCATTAGACCTGCACATTCAGTTCTTCTTTTCTCTGTACACAGATGGGCATGGGTGCAAACACAGATGCGTGCATCTGCTTCACAGATGTACAAACACTCCCACCTCCACTCCTCTATCCCAGTTTATGTCCATGAGAAACACACTTGCATCTCCAGTTACCAGTTAAGGCAACATTCAAATTTGCAAAGGAGTATAGCCTTATTTATTTGTTTTACTTGATGACAAACCTCTCAGTAAAGTGTTCTTGCTGTATATTAATTTTTGCCTTATCTACCTTGGGATTTATTTTCTATGACTTAAAATCCTTAGGACAAAGATTCATTTATTAGTGAAGGTTACACATCATCATAATTGTATGCAGGACTCTCAATGTTAATACATCCCTCTATAATAGATTTTAAAACGAGTCAGTGAGCCATTAGTAGGATTCTTCTGAATGGCTATAAACAGTGCTAAACCAAAGTTATATCACATGATGTGAATCACCTGTGGGTGGGGAAAAACGTGGCAAAAACTGAGAATAGCTAAACAAATGTTTTCCATTGTGAATGGAGTAGTTTTTAAATCTGCAATTTTTTACTAATTGTTTGAGTTGCTCCCCATCAGTATGTCATGACTAACCATGCAAAATAAAGTACATAAGCCCTAAAATGTCACTTACTTAAAATGAACAATCTCTACATCTTTTAGTCTCAGTTCGAATTAGACCGGAAAAATATTTTTCTGTCTGTTTTGGCTAAAATTTACTGAAGTGGTGTTTTACAGCACAGGAAGGTGAAACAAGCTCCTTATTTATACACTCCAGAAAATATAAAACTACCCCAGAAAACTTCATTGAAAAAATTTATATCTGGATGTTCTTCAGCAGCTTTGGGGTAATTTCAATAACTGACTAGAAAGGCTTTTGGATCAAGTTCTTAATTTTCATTACTCAGATTCAGATGCAAACTGCATGACCTGAAACTTTATCAAAACACTTTCATGTGTATTTGGAAGTATTTAATTAAGTTTTCAGTTAATCATTATTTGAATATTGGCCCTCCTGCTACTGAAATATATTTAATTAAGAATTAGGCCAAGTTTAAACTTACATTAGTAAACGTACATTAAGCTTTTAATAAAAACAAACTCCACAAGTGTTGCACTCAGGCTGTGCAAATGAAATGAAAGAATCCTCAGATTATGTGTCTCTATTTAGGATGACTCCATTTCAATTTAGTTAAATTCAATTATAGTTGTGTTGTATCTAGGTGCATAATAATCCATGCAAAATGAGCTGAATTTAAGGAAGATTCTTTCTTCTTTGTATGCTTTGAGTATTCCTTCATATACATAGTGAATTATATAGCATGAATTCTAAGGTGGCATTGTTTCTAACAAAGAGTAATCTACATGATTTGCACTGAAGTTGTGACCTTTGCAGCTACAGTATCTCTTATTATTGATAAGCTTTACAATCAAATATGACATGATGAGACTGTCTTAAAATTTGAGGACTTGAGTATTTTAGTGTGTGCTGATTTCCCCCTTTGAGGACATTCTTAAAGAAGAAATACAAGAAAGAATAGAAACAATGCTCATTTTTAGGTAGCACTTACAATAATGTGAGAATAATTGCCTGAATGTATTGTACCTAAAACTGACAGTTTTGTCAGTCAAGAAAGAAGGAAAAAAGATGAAATTAAAAAATACACTTCTGGTAGGGAATTTTCCAGAGCTGATCTAGAAGATTATTCGTACCTTAAGATAAAAACCAAGTATTTTTCTGCATTTCATATAATTTTTGTTTGTTGGGTCTTTTTCTTATACTGTCCTTTCTACAAAACTCCATACAATTAACATTTAAATAAGAAAAACTGATTCTGACATTGTCAGCCATATAGCTGAGGGGAATTCTGAAAAAGCTAGTGTGGCCCTCGAAGAACACACATATATACCCACATGGTTCCTCATAAGGCCTATAGACAGGGATGTGCCCAAATTTACAAACCATGGTGGCGTTTGCAAAGGAGAAGGCAAGTGGTATTATGCAGACAAGCGATGAGAACCAGTTCCACTACAATGTTTTCAAACAGTTTGGCACAAAATAAGTTTAAAGCATTTCTCATGTGAGAGTAAAACCTGTTCTACTGTAATAGGCAGTTGGTCTCAATATTGTAAGAGGACAAAGTATAATTTTTACACAATGTATGATATGAAGTCCTAGAATCATGTACTCTGGAGGGAACTTCTGAAGGTCCTCTGGTGAACCCCCTTCCAGAAGCTGGGTTTCAGTCATGGTTGAATGAGATTGATCAGGGCCTCCTCCAGTTCACTTCTGAAAATCTCCAAGGGTGGAGACTCCAAAACCTGCCCAGGAGCCTGTGCCAGTATGTGGCTACTCTTCATGACTTTTTTCCTTATATATAGTTGGCATTTCCTTGGTGCAGCCTCATCCTTTCAGTGTGTACCTCTGAAAAGAGTTTGGCTCAGTCTTCTTTATAATCATCCATTAGGTAGTTGAAGACAGTTCTATCAAATATAGTTCACAGTAAGTTACTTGGTAATTCATTCTTCAAGGATCTGAACATTGCAGAGGATTCAATTTGCTTATTAGTTTCCAAACTTACTGCTTACATTTAAGGATAATTTAAGAAAAAGGCTAAAAATGAGGAAAAAAAATTGTAATCAATTATTAAGGTAACTGGACAAAAGTAACTCTCTGTTTATATTTTCTGTAGCTCATCTTTGCATTTCCAGAGGCTTTTCTCATTGGTATAACATAGTTAATCAATTCAGAATACTAGCTAGACAAATTCTAAGTATGACTGATGAAACTGGAAAGACAGAGAGCAGTATGTGAGTGACTATGAGAAAAAATAATCTTTTTAATCTGTTGGGATTTTCTAATCTTCAAAAATACATTTTTCAACCCAGCAAGGTATTATTCTCAATTTTATGGAAAAAAAAAAAAAAAAAGGAATATGTCCAGGCTGTTAAATGAACTGTAAAGTATTTTTGGTATCTTTTAACTGGTTATTCTTATGATAATATTAATTAATATTAATTTTCTGAAGAGTATCAGCATTCACTTTGAACAAAGTAAGACTCCCAAGATCTTTGTGTATGTACTGGAGAGTTACAGTTTGAATTCTTAAAGGTTTTGAAAGGACTTCATGCTGCTGCAGCCTAATGTCTGTAGGCAGTTCATGAACACTTTTTTTTTTGTCTATTTGTTCATAATATTTCTGTTAGTATGCAAGTAAGCATTCAAAGTGAAATCAGCATCCATTAGGTGAATGTATTTTAATAACATCATGTTAAGATACCTACATAAACAAGTGTAATGGGGGACTTTAGGACCTGATTTTTTTCTAGATATATAGTGTAGTTTTTTGTTATTTATTTCTGATCATCCTTATAGCTCAAGGCATTGACTGTGTTGATTATTATAAACGTATTTTTTTAGGTTAGAAAAGTAATGCTTTCAGAAGTAAACTAAATGAAGTATTTATCGCTGTTAAGACATCTCCTGGACCTTAAACATTTAAATACAGGTTCATAAGCATATAATGCTACACCTTGCTTTATTCATTATTAAAGAGTGAAATTATCCAAGATTTTCTGCATAACCCTTTAAACCCAAGTTCATTTTTTGTGCAGGGTGTGGGGGATGAGAAGATACTGTCTTTGCTACTGGAGATCTTGGATCAGAAGAAATTTGAATTTTACATTATCAGCACCTGTTTATATTCTAATAGTCAGACATGCCATGATCAGCACTGTGGATGCTGGTTATTGTCTTCTCTGTCTTCTGAGAAGGAAGTGAAGCAAATCAAGGCAAAACACTTTTTCAGTATTGGCTAGACCATAGTAGAGATCAAAATGGATACTTCAGTTGAAAACAAAACAAACTCCAAACTTCCTAATGTTATAATTCTATTGTTTGTCTGAAGTAGTGTGTAGTGTGAAATGAAGTCAGTGAAAATAGATCTGGTTTATCTATTAAGTTCTGTTGAACTGAAATTTATTAGGTAGACAATTTTCTTTTAGGCTACAGTTGATACTGATTCATCTCTCATCTGTTTCTTGTTTTTCATTTCTTTCATTAAAGTATCTTTACATGTAGCACAATGTTCGTACTCTTACAAATTGGAAACAAAGTCATCATTCTTTTCTACCTGATGCCATTTGAAGCAGAATTTGCATACTCTGTGCTGGGTGTACTGCTGACATAATTTTACCTTGTGTTAATCATTAAGCATTCTCTGAAGCAGTATCAGGACCCTAACCTTCCTCTTTCTTAGTCTTTTATATTCTGAATAATTTTATATAAGATCAATGATGTTGTACTGGGAAACTTTAAAGGCATATAATTTTATTTCATTTTTTTAATACAATATGAAAAATAGGACAGTGGACTGTGAACCAGTACAGGCTACACGACAACCTCCAGCTGGACATTATACTTCTCTCTCTCTTTTTTTCTTTTTTTTTTTTTTTTCCCCTACTGACCAGGAGGATACAGGTCTGCTTGTTTGGCTGGCTGGTGGGAAGAATATTGCTTTTATGGGATTTTTCTGAAGTGGCACTTGCTTACTCTACCTCAGTTTTATGTTTGGCTAATTTTTTTGTTTGACTGATGAACTGAAAAAATAATTTTCACAATCCTTCTGATAGAATGACATATTCCCAGAGTTAGTTGCTTATATCCCCCTAAAGCAACACAAAATCAGTATGCATTCAGATAATGAGAATAAAAACCTTTTCCTTATATTTAAAGAAAATTTTCCATATTTCAGTTTGTGTTTCAAGCAATTTCTGCTTAGTGCTTCTCATCTTCTCACTGGGCACCACTGAGAAGAGCCTGTCTGCCTCTTTTTAGCCCCTTTCTCCCGCCCCCTTATATATGCAAATTTATAAGGTTCCCCTGAGCCTTCTCTGCTCCAGGCTGAATAGTCCAGCTTTCTCAGCCTTTCCTTACATAAGACATGCTCCAGGCCCTTCATCATCGTAGTTGGCCCTTTGTTGGATTCACTTTGGTATGTCCATGTCTCCTCTGTATTGGGGCCCAAGAACTGCACACAGTTAGACCAGAGGTGGGTTCTCAGAGATCCACCTATTCATTCGGTTTTACAAAAAAGGACTAAATGGAACTAGTAACATCAAAAAGCTAGGATGGGAAGAGGGGAGAATCCTACTTTTAACAGCTAATCAGTGGGATATTTTTGATGAGTGAACACTTTGCATGAGGGATATTCATCTATTCTTCCATAAACACACAGAAATACTCATATGCACTCACTGCTACATTAGATTAAAGCTTGGATTAGCGCTTTAATAAACAGAAATGAATTAATGCAAAAGGTGAGCTTGTACAATATGAAATGAAATATTCCTAAGTAGTAGGTTTTCCCTCAGGATACAGTTGAAAGTCCTGGATTATTTAAAAGAGCTAAAAACACTCTGGGAGTCATGAAAGAGAATATGAAGACAGATTTTTCTTAACATAAGGATGGAAGTAATAGAGCAGTTGTAAATATAGGTCTCTGCTTTCTTCACCCAAATGGCAATTTTTATGCCACTCTTTTACTCTTCAAATCTACTGATCAAACTGTGGAGTACTGAATTTGATCTGGTTGTAGGATTCTGAATCTGCTGTGTTAGGTGTGCTGTACAGCAGGCTACAAATTAAGAATGCGTAACTGCAGATGCTGTAGGTCAGATAGAAAGTTATCTAAACATTAGATGACCTTTGGTAGCCAAAAGATTACCTTTGCAGAAGGGAAGTCTGCTGGATTATCTGTGTCTTCATCAGTCGGGAACATGCTCTCCTGCTGAATATATACCAGCTGGTTTTCTGTGCCAGTGGTAGGTCCACCAAACTCTTGATATGAGAGGTTGTTTTTCCATGTGTGGTATCTGGGTTATGATATGAGCTTCAGAGAAAGAGCTTTCACATCTTGAGTTTGTGATCTCTCTGTGCCTTCTGTTAGCAGCTTGCCAAGGGCTTAAGTCTGAATAAAATGTGCAGTAAACAACAGTAGTTAGTTGTTGCTACTTACACTTTCCTTTTGCTAAAAAGAGGCTTTTTATGTCAATCTGTTGTTTGAGTCACAAATAAATATATGAGAATTGGGCAGAATGTATATATTTACATTTGTTTCAGACTTTCTGTAATATCAGTTTAATTTAGTGAACAGCTTGAGACATTTGATTCAATGAGTGATACTTTTTGGTTTACACGTCAGCTGAAATTTCTGAGTGGGAATTCTGAAGGTATTAGTACTAGTTGCTGGGATACTATTGATTTGTAATGAGAGGTAGACTTCTACTATACATGTGTTCTATGTTGTCATAGCATTAACCATTTAAAGTTCCTAAGAAAATAGTCAATTGATCAATTAACTCATTGTGATAGAAAATATTCCTTTGGAAGTGTGGATGAGATGGTAAATTCATGAACCAGGTATCTCTGCAAGAAAATAGAGAAGTGAATCCGTTTTTTTTGTCACAGATAAGTGTTTCTCTTTCAGAGCTGGAGCAGCATACTGTGGATGCAAGACCTTGTCTGGGCTACAGTATTTTAGATAACAGGATCAAGATGTGGCCGAGGGTTTTTCCACTTGGAAGCACTGTGATAAATAGGAGTAACACAGACTAAGCTACATATTTAGTAGTGCAGAGGTATTGTTGAAGTCAGAAGATGGCAGTCTTCACTCACTGTTGAAATTCCTGCATAGCTAATCCTAATAATGTGAACACTTGAGAAGTGAAGAATAACATGAATATGCATCTTCCTCTGTATTTTTAGTTGTTAAATTTTATTTCAAGTGCATCTTGATAATGCAAAAATGACAGCTTTTTTTTTTTTTTCAGAAATCATTCATGATAGGGCAACCAAAACATTTGTTATTATACTCTCATTCAAACAACAAAAAACATTTTTAGTGTAAAAAAAAAATTCTAAAAACTGTCTAAAAACATCTAAAAAAAGGCATAGGTGAGCATAGACAAACATGTCCAAAAGGAAGGTGGACAGAGGCTGCTCAGCAATTGTATATGCCTGGAGGCACCTAAACCTCAGTATCTGAAGGCATTCTGCTTCTGTTTGTGTCAAAAATCTCCTCATGTAAGCAGCAAAGAATTTAATATCTTTTCAAGACACACTGGGATCCAGAAATTAGAAAGAAATGGGTCACCATTCCCTGAAGGCTTCATCCAATAGGTGAATGCTAAACATGCCTGGTATGCACAGTAGAGTCTATAATATCCACTGTCTGTTATATCCTTCTGATCAGTGCATATCCACAGCCAAATTTAGCCTTAAGTCACCCTGACACTGAGGGGAACAGAGCTTTTATCTTGCTTGTACCAGGATGCAAAGCAAGCAGGTGCAAGCAGACGGTTGGGGAAGCTCAGAGCACTCCTAGTTCAAAGCAGGAGTGTAACTATTGGTTGAGTGGTAAAATCATTTATCATTGTCCTTTATCATTGTGGCTGCCCATCATAAAGTATCAAACATCCTGAAGACTGTTTCTGCATCAGCCACAAAAGGATGATGTATCAGTGTGAAAGAATGATGTAGAAGGAATTGCTGAGTCACCTTTGAAGTTTTTTATAATATGGAGAAGAGTCAGATAATCTCTCATAATCTTGTGGGGAGGATATTTATCAGGACTCTCCCAAAACTTAACTTTCTTTATGTAGTGATACTTTGCAGTGGGCATTATCCCTCTGTCTTGTTCAGAACAGCTAGAATATGTTTAAATAACTACTTTAAAGTGAAGTAGTACATTCCTGCTCATCTCAATTATAGAAACCTCAGTTTGGAATACTTTGAAACAGGTAGTACCATGTCCTGACTGACATTTCATTCCATTAAAGTTTTATTTAGTGCTTAAAACTGTAAAGTTACAGAATAAGTATCTCTTCTCCACTCTACTTTATGAATTTTTTTGATTAGACTTGAAGAACTTGCAATGAATAATTTTGGGATTTTTTTTTTAATTAAAAAAGATAAGAAGATTTTAAATTTTTTTCTATTACTAACATTTTTTTAGTTTAATACCTCTGTTGTGTATCATATTTCTAACTAAACACTGTATTTCTGATTTGAATCAGTTATAAAAAATGGAACAAAGCATTTTCAGAATTTGTTGTCTACAGTTATATTACAGTACTTTTAAGAGCTCATCTTATGTGACTGTGTTACCAATTAATTTATTTTTCAAAATGAATGCGCAGAAATTTACAAGAGAGATATTTGGATTTTTGGGATATATTTGGATTTCTTTTATTGTTGATAAAGGAATTGGGACTTCCATTAAATATCTTAAATGCACTAGTGCTAAAGCCACAGCAATGAAAATGCCTCTGACTTTCAAAATAAATGCAATCCCCAACGCAAGGAGATTTCTGCCTTCAGCTAGCTGACTCGCCTCTTGTCCATACACTGAACTAGCTAAATTTAGCCACTATTTGGTAGAATGCCAAAAGGGAACTTACCTTGCATATTTCAAATTGAAGAGTTGTAGGTATCTGTATAATGGGTAAGAAATATTTTTTCCAGCCCATCTCTCTTCTCAATATTTTAACTTTGCCTCCCTTCTGGTGCACTGATGTGAAACTGAAAGTTGTTCTTTAATGTTGTTGCTTATAAAAGCTTTTTGTATTGTGGCAAGTTTAGCGAGGGCAAAAAGAGATGGTGATCAGTTGACCGGGTTTCTTTCTTACTGTGATAAACAGCTTAATGGAGATGTGGTAGATAGGTGTGCATCTAAACCTGTACACTGACATTTCCTCACATCCCTAGTGCCTACTTGCACCACCTGGCTGTTGTTACTTAGTTGAGGGAAAGGATTTTCTGCTCTGTAGAAATAATTAAATCCCATTTGAAAAGAAGACACAGAGCTACACTTTCCTGCCACTATGAAGTTCTTTAACCTCTTGGCCTATGGCATAATTCTCTTTCTGACCTACTAGGCATTTCATTATTCATCTAATGCTGTCATAAAGTAGACAATTCAAATAATGAAATACGTGCCATACTGCTATGTCACTTAGGCCTTTTAATGTGTAATTAGGCATCTCAGTTTCCATATGAACTGTCTTTTTAAGCTAGGAATCCCATGAAGAGTATCCATATGAAAAATTGTCCTTTTCCTCCCCAAAACTCTATTTCAAAAATCTCTCAATGTCTCTAAAAGTATGGCAAAAATATGTGTTCTTAGTCATAGTAAAATTGAGAAATTCCACTCATCTGTTCTCTAGATTGACACTGCAGAAACTCTATAATTTTACTATGGATTTGCCTTTGCCGATTTGATTTTCTGACTGTACATCTTTGTATAGCGAATTTACTTCTGTTTGTTGTATTGTTTGTTTCTTCCTGTTAAATACTATGAATTGTATGCCGGTAATAATTTGTAGCTGACAGACCAGTATGTATATCATCAATCCTCCAGTTAGATTAGTACATATGGCATACAAGCACTATGAAAGTGAGGCATAGTTTCAAATAGAGTTCACCCTCCAAAGCAAAGGCAAACTATCTAGGATGTGAAATCCCTTATTCAAAGCTAAAATAAAATCAACAAAGCTAAATATGTCTTTTCAAATCATAGAATAATAGATTAGTATTATTCAGTACTATATAAAGTTTGGAATAATTACTGAGACACCACACACAGGCGCCCTACTATGGAACAGACTAAGGAACATTTTACCTTGAGTATTTTTAGACAGGTAACCAAATGAAATCTAAAATGACAAAAATTAGTTCATTTGATAGTCGGCCCACTTAAAATAAATGAGTCAACACATGATGCTTGGATCAGCATTGTTACATGATGCTGATATATGGAAACCTGCTGCAATTATGACAAGAAATAATAATAATACTTGCATATGTTTGTACATGTTTCATAAATAAAAAATGACCATTGCATGTAAGAGTAAGTTAATAGTATGAAAATAACTTAAGGTTAACATGTAAGAAAGGATATGTGCCAGTTCAGTCCAATTATACTAATTCTGTCTCTTCCATGCTCAATTTGGTCTCTCTAAAACTAGTCTATATGTGATCACCCGCCACTTTTAAAACAATGCAAACATGACACAGCTATTACAGAACAGACACTTATTCAAATACAGAAAGACATTATGAAATGTCTTTCACTTAACATTCCTTATCCAACTGTTCTGTAATTCTTAGCTGAATAAAGGAAAGCAGAAGTAACGTTTTACTAGCTAGTTATGACTACAAATGTAGTAAATTATCAGAGACAGGTACATAAATTTTTCTTTGGTTTACTATTCAATATATTTTTCTCTTTTTCCCTTTTAATGACTTCAATTTGTTGTTTGAAACACAAAATCCATCTATTTGATCAACATTTTTACTGGGACATTTTACCTTAGTTTAGGCCATGTGAATTTACTCCTTTTATCAAGATAGATACAATATCAACTCACAATGTATTCATTTAATATAGTTCAAAAATATCTGCTCACTGAAAAACTTCTGTAGATATTTTGTTTATTCAAAGTGGTGCTAAAAGATATGGTCACATTCCAAAGCCTGTAATGAAATAAGACACATCTTTTGCAAGAGCAGGCTTTGAATTTCTTCCAGTGTCTTGAGATAATATATGCCAGTACCTTCTTCAATAATATAGAAAGATTCATATTTTTAAAAGAAAAGTTTGCAGCTTATTAATTCCTAGTCTATCCTGTCTTTATTTCAAAACTATCTTTCATATATAAGCTATTTATGGCATTTTACAAGCTTAGGTGTTACTTCTTATAGCATAAAAGAAGAAGAAAGAACATTCAAATATATAAGATGATTGAATTTTACGGATTTTTTAAAGTTGCATTTTCAGTGGAGATCTCTTTTGCTACTTAAATGATTAACAGCAGTCCTGATGATGTGCAAAAATTACGCCTAATGCTGGTATGCAGACTCCAAGTTTTTGGAACTTTCAAACATTAGTAAAACAAGCTCAGGCAATTTTGTTCACTAGAGCATAGGTGTCACAGATGGAGTCATGCATTTCACTCATAAGAGAGAAGGAACAATATACTTTACTGATATAAAACAGGGAGTCAACAAAGGTCAATGGTAAATGTGACAGTGGTTTAACAAGATTTGATGGCACGGTAGACTTGATTATTTACTGGATACGGGACAGGGTTAGACAAATCTGTCAGGGAGACTGTCTCATTGAATCAAGAGGTTGATATAGGATCCCCTTGCATTTTAAACTCCTTCTCAGAGGAGAGTCTATGGGATGCTAGTCTCAGACTTCGTCAATGGTTTATGTCTAAAAGATTATATATATGCACAATTTATCCTTTATATTACTTATCTAAGATTTCAAAGATTCAGCATGCTTATTCCAAATTTATTTACTGAGTATCTCACACAATAACATTATTTATAGTGTAACATAACTGACTTATAGTCATAATTACGTACTGACTACGGATGTTAATTTCTTCCAGTTTTGGCTTGAGTTAGACAATGTCCAGCTCTGTTGTTTGGTGGGTGCATTGCTCAAATTAGCCCTTGGCTATTGTGTCTCACTTGGCTATTGTGTCTCATCTATCTGCCTCCCCGAAATCCACTTTGAACTGTGTGACAGTCATCACAACCAGACACATCCATTATGATCACCACTGGTGGTTATCACTAGAGCAGATTTATGGGAAATAAAGATTGCACCTCACACTAGAAAGAAGTATGAAGAATATATAGGAGACAGACAAGACAAGTAATAAGCCAAATCCAAGTTGCCATGACTAGAAATGTATATAGTCTTGCCAAAGTGATTTACAAATGAAAAGGTGTAGATAAATGAAATAGTGATAACATTGAACACTGACATTTTAAAAGATCTTTTTAAATAATCTGTGAACCTTCTATGAAATGGTGGAACTCTGAATGCTGTATTATAGCCCTAACTGATATAAACGATATATTTCCTGAAAAAAGTCACCTAACATCCATAATTCCAAGGACAATAGTGAGGAAAAGCTGCTAAGATGTTAATTATTGTATAAATCTTTCAGTCACTGAATTGATGTGCAATGTCATATTTGATAAAGAAATTCTATGCCTCTTTTATTCTTGCTGAAATGGGACATTTCATTTTCTTGAAAAATATACTTTAATTTTTTATGCTATTCATCTTGTCTGCTTAGTATCTCATGGAAATGTGATGAAAGACTTAATCTGGTTTGGTTAGGAATGTTTGGAATAATGACTTCAACTAGTGGGGTGAACTTAACTTCAAGAATAATCTTTAGTTTATGTTAAAGCTGTACAATTCAGTTGCAAAATATCTGCAGTGATCACTGTTTCATTTTAACAATGTTACTCAATAATGTTCTTTGTAGCATGAGATATAGTTAAGGACACCATTTTACTGGTGAAACTAAAATCTTCACTATTTCAGCTTTAAGGGACAAGAAGATTTATCTTGTCTCTTCAATATTCTTGTTCTCTGCAATTGTTATGATAATGAGACTGAACTAATAAAGAACCTATTTAACATCATGGTAATAGTGTCTGCATTGCAAGCGAGTTAATGGTTGCTATTTATAAACATGTACATATGGTTTTCAGTGCAACCATGCTATCAAAACAATAACCTTTAATACCGACATCGAAACAGCCTTTAAGTTGTATTTATTTGCATATGCAATAATAGCAATAATAATATTATATGCCAGAATTCTGCAAAAAAATCAGGTTTTGAGAATTAAATTTTTGACAGCCTACTTTGAGTAATTTCATGCTAAACCTTCTATCTTGAAAGTTAATATGAGTTTAAACAGTAATGACATAATAGTGAGTTTATTCTGCAAGCTCATTTAGCTTCATTTGATACTCTTCATACTAGATGAGGAAATACTGGGGGAATGTAGAAAGAAGGTCTCTGGAACAAAGCAGAGACAGGGGAAAGGGTAATAATGCCCACTCTGCATATGTCCAGAAAGTTTAAAAAGCAGCCATTTTCTTATCATCAATTACTTGCAGAGTGAGCTTCTCCTCTGTAAATTTGAGGCTTACAATTCTAGATAGGATAACAGGTTTTCCTATTCAAATTCAGGCATTTGTAAAAAAAAAAAAAAGAAGAAGAAGATAAAAAATCAGTCCTGCTTCCTGGATCCACCTGAAGAGTTGCAGTCATTGAAATGAATCAGTTAGGGCTTTTCCTTCTCACCTCTTTCAAATAATAGTAACAATTTGTATTGAAAATAACCCTATAAATTAATATGACAAATCAACACAGTTTCTTATGGTAATGTTAATCCACAACATTTGAAAATCTGTTCTCTGTAATGCTTTTAAGGACATTTTAATTTCACCAGTCAATAGCAGAAACAGCAGTTGTAAATGACACCACTGCTGAGTGCAGAAGCTGAAACTTTAAAGCTAATGATACTTTTGAGTATATACAAGTCAAAAATAGTACGGAAATGTTTTAAATTGGCTCACAATATGTTCCCTGTGATAGCATTTGAGTATTTGCCCCAGTGTCAGCTCTCAGTCAAGATGCCTTCAGTAGGAGCGGTGGGAATTGTAACCCTCGTATCATCTCTTTTGCTAAAGTAATTTTCATTTCGGCATCTGTACATGATCTGGGCTCTATCTCTTTCTTTATAGTTACTTATGCTTACTATGTACACAGTAAACCTAACATACTAGAATGGAATTAAAAAGAAAAATAAATCACAAAACCAAAAACCCAGCAGCAAAACTTCAATTTGTATAGATGATTGTAGTTTTTCTGAAGCTAAAGTGAATTATAAATGTTCTCATAATTCTTGTAGCCTCTCTTGCATAGCCTTGGTCCTTGTACATAAGAGGAACTAACTTTAAGCCAGAAAGGAACAAAGAAGAGCCTACTGAGATAAGCCCGATCACGTCAGTTTTGCAGTCGCTGACTCAGCACAACTCTGCATTCAGAGACAAAAGGTGAAAAGTACACTGGGAGGAAGACTGGGGGCCTTCCTCCAGAAGACCCCAACCCACGACCACCAGATGGCAGTGTGCAAGAGCCAAAGGGAGGAGACCTATGATAATGAGTTCCTGGAACTGATTATAATAATCCAACCACATATAATGAATATGTAGTTCACTCTGTTGAATATGCATGATTTAGTGTAATAAATGCCTGCTTGCTTGACACCTCGGTGCGCAAGTTAGAAGGAGCGATCCCCCTTGCACCCGGTGCTGCAATAAACATACCTGCTTTATAACCTTTCATGGGTTGTAGAGTTTGTTTCTGCACATCAAAAGAAATTAAGACTACTGTAGGATTCTGTCTGTATTTCCATCCATCCACCAAATATGTGTCATCTTCCCACAATTTCTAAGCCTTTTCCTCATAAAATCAACAGCAAATTCCCCAGTGGAGTTTCTGGAGTATCTGACCTTTTTGGTATCCTTTTCATTTTTGGGAGGGTAAAGTAGTGAGGACAAGCATTTGATTTCATGGCAAAAGACTGATAAAATACATCCATAAAATTAAGAAAATCTACCATTTCACATTTAAAGCTGAAAAAGTATAAATATCACTCAATTTCTTAGGAAAAAACAAAACACAAAAACAAACAAACACATTTCAAGATCCACCACCTAGGCAGGACTTTTAAGAAATAAGGATGAAGCAGGAAAAATAATCACAATGTCCACATAAATTCCACCGTGAATATTTCTAGCAGTGCTGTTGTTTTTCATCTCTTCTCACTCAAACTGCAGATGTCTTCATTTCTTTCAGCGACATTTGTACAGGAGAAAGTCTTACACTGTCATTCACATTTTCCTTTTTTCATTCACACTATGTCCACCAGGATTCAACAGATATGTTTCAGTACTGCTTTAAAAGGGAAGGTTTTGAACAGTTACCATATTTGTCATACCAAAAAGCACTGCTGATACAGAGAAATATTAACCTTGTCCAATGTGTATGGTGAGACTAAAGCAGGGGCAATGTAGAGGTAGTTGTCAAAGGTGGTTTCATGGTGTGCTTGAAATTAAAAGGAACAAGCAGAGGAACTCTACATAAATGTTTAAAGATGGTGAGTCAAGTGGTTAACTAGTGTAACGTATCTAAATTTGTTACAGCAGATTTTGAAGGCTTTGGGTAATGTTTGTGGTTGTATTTGCCTAAAGAAGTATAAGGAGGTGGCCCTTGACTGACTGCTTTCAAGCTAGGGATGATGCTTGGTCAGTGACTATTAGCTTTAAAATAAAATTCTGCAGGAAATACAAGTCATTTGATATTTCAGCAACTTAGAAAATCTGGTTGCAAAATATGTATTTTTAACACATTCTTTTGAGGTTAACCGGAACAGACAGAATAAGTTGGCTTGAGGGACTGTGTGAAACATAAGAAAGAGAAGGTTAGAGAATTCTGAAAACATATGACTTATTGCAAATGTAGTTTATGAAACATTACTGCAAAAACATCACAGGAAAATATGATCTGGTAAAGTCTCTGAATCTATTGTATTTAGTGACTTCAGTGACAAAATCCTCACTATTTCTATAAAATAATATTTAAAACAAGCTGTACAGCAGAATTTCCATTGCAGAAATTTGATCACGGTAATTACTATAGTTCTACTGACTTGCTTAAGACAAAATACATAACAAGGACTATTGCTAGGATGGAATAATAAATTACACACAGTAACAAAATTCACAAATATGGTTTGCCAATCATCTCCAAAAATAAGTCAGAGCTAAATTCTGTGACTATATTCTAATACAAATAAGGGTTATTCTCAAAATCTTCAATTATTTTGTTTCACATTATTTATATGAAGATGGATTAACTTCTTTCTTCTTTTTAAATAAAGCATATATTCCCATGTTTTTTCATCTATGTGAATTAGCTCATTTTCTGTAAAATTTTTGATTTTCTAATCACTGGTGCTTTTCTACTCATTCTCATGTTTTCCACTGTCTTCCCCTCACACTTTTTATCTCACAATTCCAATCCCATGTTTATTTCCCAGTTATTAAGAATGTATCCTAGAATAAATTCACAGACTGCTCCTAAGGTATTTATAGTAGATTATTTGAAATAACAATTTATACCACAGTAAGAAGTCCAGTAAAAAGTCGTTAATCTGAAAGACATTTATATCCTGGTCTCCTATATCATGACATTAATCTTTTAGCTATTATTAATTTTTCATTATTAACCTAAGACCTTCAGCAAATACAGATTGGGAAAATCAAGGCAGCCTAATGCTGTCTGTAACACATGTACAGTGTTCAGATACGTAATAATTTCTGTTTTATTTCATAATAATACTTATGCACTTTCTACCATGTACATTTAATTTTAGATTTCAAAGAAAAACAGATGCATTAATAGAATAACAAGGGGAAAATCCCTTTATAAATGATCCTAGACAGTATCAAGCAACAGATTAAAATCACGGCAAGATGATTAACTGCTAAATGATTGTTTCAGCAAATGTACATGTCTAGATAATATAATAAATAGTTTAATTTACATTTTCATGCCAATTCATGTTTGAGCTTTATAGGTTATAGCATTCTTCATTCCAAGATCTATTACTCATGTGTTAAATTGTTATTTATTTTTAGGATGAATGGAGAACTAAAGTGTGTAGATTCTTAACTCTTACATAAAGAATCCGAAGATTTTTCATATAATACAGTAGTCTTATCAAGACCCCTTTGAGAAACCCTAATAATGATTCTTCCATTGATCCTATTTCTGTAACAAATTCCAGAAAATCATATATTTCTGAATAGTCATAAAGCAAATATCTCTTCTGCTGAACCATTAGCTTCCTCATCTTTAGTTATAATAAATTAGATGCCCTAATTTACAAATGTTTTGTTATCTAGACACGGAAAATATTAGTTCTGTTTTGTTGCTACCTGCATAATGTTTCTAGCTGGAATGGAAACACTGTTAAGACTACTTTTCACAGTATGATCCACAAAGCCAAAGGCTATGCCTGCCCATCAGCCCCTTTTGCTGATGGCATGGAGTGTAGAGGCGTACTCAAGCTTTCCAGCCTGGGCACTCCAAACAGCGCTAACCAGGCAGCATAGGCTTTAGTACAGATTCTTAGCAGCTATCTTCAGCTTGTCTACATAGACTTTGACCATGCTTCAGACCACAGCATGATCATAGGCTAAGCTGCTGGCCCATCATCATCACTGGGTCAGCAACTTGGCCTCCTGCAGTGCCACATATGAGTCTTGAAGCCAGACACATTTGCTATCCTGCTGCAGTCTTTTGAGCTGCAATCCATGTAGCTAAAACACCACCATGTGTGGCTGTGAGACCTTCACTCTAGCACTCTCACTCTGCTGAGGCAGTGAAGCACCTAAGGTTTGGGGTTTTTTGCTCACTAATGTTGCTTCTGTGATGTGACTGGAAGGAGGAGGAAAGCCTCTGTCTCATTTCTCCTCTCATTTTTTAAGATCTGTGTAATACGGGCTTATGTGTCTGATAAAGTATTCATGGTTGAGCACCTTTGTCTGCAAACTGTTACTGAGCATTCAAGGTCCTACATGCTAAATCTATTTTTAGTATAGGAAGACACTGTAATAAAGTTTGTAGTACATGTCTGAATTCAAGTGAAAATCCAGTTGCCTTCAAAATCCTGTATGGTTTCTTTCCTGGATGTCGTTTCATTTTAGCATCCTTCAGTTGGCATATATAATAATCCTTTAGAGTCAAATTACACTTATCTACTCATATACTGAATATGTTTGTATTCTTAATGATTTTTAAGAAACAGAGGCAATTGGAGACTCAAAATTTGTAAAAAAAAAAACCAACAAAAAACCAAAACCAAAATGCATTTAAACAGTAAAAATAGTTTTCAAGTAAATGAGAAAAAATTTCCTTAGAATTCTCTTAAGAGAATTTATTGGGAAGGACTAGATCTTTTCTTCCCCATTTCATACAACACTTTTATTTTAGAGTAGAAAAGTCATGTTGAATATTCCAGAAAGAAAAATACAGTATATAACTGTGAAGCCACAATTTACAGTTTTAATTTACTGAAGACTGAAAGAAGCTTATCAGCTGAAAATCAATACTGAGCTTAATGTAAGCTGTTGTAACTTGGGACTTCTAAAATATATTGAAGAAGTGCCATAAAAATGCTGAATGCTTGCCTAAATAATTTATCAGATAGCCGTTTCTTTATGTTCTTTTAAGTATAGATGTCTAAACTGGACCAACAACTGCATTATATTATACATTTTTAACAACACTTCTAAAACATCTTTCAGAACTCAACTCCAGATAAGACAAATAATACATAAATCTTGTCCCACTCAGTGGACAACGAGGGAGGTGAATCATTATGATCCCCTAAGAGAGGCTGTCCTTGCACAGCAGGGCTGCAGAGGTGATAGAGTCACAACAACAACTCAGAGGAACAATATAAAACAATTTATTGGTTTTCCCTGAGAACAATCAATAAATGGTGTGGATAATGGTGTTTTGGCAATAGAAGATTATTTTCTTATCAATTACTTTAAGGCACAACTAAGTATCAAGGAGAAGAAAATAAAAGAGAATAGAAAGAGAAGAATAGGAAAAGATGGGTGAGGGAGAAAGAGATTAAGATAGAAAGTTATCACCACCCTTGGATCCAGTGATGTCTCACAGGATCAGTCCAAATCTTGAGTTCTTTGGTGGTGGCTGCACCCAGTTCAATATATTATTGTCTCTTTATACTCTTGGGATATGGGTGGCAACCCCAATTTACATAGGAAGTGTAGAGGTGGTCCTAATTTGTACAAGCCCCTTCTGGTGCAGTGTCCCCTGTAGACCTCCCCTTGGTGCAGTCACAATGGCTAGCAGAAGAAGCTAACTCAGGTAAAAGACAGAGTCCTGCCCATGCAGAAGTTATCTCTTCCTATTGTTAATTTATCTCCAAGGAGACAGTGGAGGATGGCAGGGCCACGGAGGACTGTTGAGAGACACTGACACCTTCTCCCTCCAGACAGGCCTTGCTCATTCTCTGTCCAGATATTATCACCACACAAGGTTTGAGACATCAGTAGTTGAGCTCTTACAACATATCCTTAACTTTAATGACTAATTCAGACCTTGTTGTATGAATATGCCTTTTTAGAAACTAGTCTGAATTTTAGAGATAGCAAGTTCAGATTACAAAACTGAGCTGAATTTGAGAAACATTTGCAGCAAATTATTTGCCTTGACTCTGTTGAATATCTGTACAATATATCAACAGTGTGAAGGGACTGTATATTGTAACAATGTTCCATGAAGGACGTGTAGTGCAAGCGTGTCAATACCCCTAACCCTACATGCCAAAACACACATGTAGCAGAGTAATATGTCACACACCTTGGAGAGAAGATACGTTGAGGGCAGACTACCTAGAGAGGTAAAACAGAAAGCTCAGTGGTTCCACTCTCCCACTCAGGGTAGGGATGGGTTAGGCAAACAACTAATTGTCAGCACAACCTGCTCTAATGAACTTTCATAGAATCATTTATTTCCACACATGGAAATTCAGGTATGCAAGTACAGATTTGGTGATGATCACATGGGACTTTTCAGCTACAGCAGCCATGTTTTGTCTGCTCCCAGGATGGGTGCAACACAAAAGCCATTGGAGCTAATATTTTGTCAGGAATCATGTCAGAAACTGCTACTGTAGTTGTAAATAAAATTTAAACTCAGTTCTACAACTGAGTTAATTACAGATATCCTATGAATTTCTATGAAGTCAGAAAAATATACCAAAGGGCAAAATGTTTTGGAAGAGTCCTCAGTTATGTTTAATTGTCCTCTTATGCAATATGCCTTGCAGAAGCACAAAACTCTTTTTCAGTTTAGCATTAGTATTTCAAATTTATATTCAGAAGACTGTCTGAATGAAGACTGCTCTTTGAAAGTTTTCTTTAATACTTATTAATTGTTCAAGAATGTAATTTTTAGTGTGTCTAGAATGATTGTATGGCAGTGTTTTATATGAGTGATGAAATGAGAGTAATGTAACAAATCTTATGAATACTTTATGCTGATGATCACAGACAGGATTTTTTTTATCTGCCTTTGAAAATCCTAGCTTTTTGATCAAATAGCTTGAATCATCTTGAAAATCCTAGCTTTTTGATCAAATAGCTTGAATCATCTCTGTAAAAGCACATACTTTCTAACAATTTAGATTATAAGCTCTCTGGTGAAGAGACAATCTTTTCATCCCACATGCATGTAGGATGTGGCACAATGAGGCCCTATGCTTTAATTACTTCTAAGTTCTATTCAGAGCAAATAATGATTAAAATCATGTGCAGTGCAATTCTGTAAATTTGGATAGGAGAGAGCAGTAAATGTCTGATAAAAAAGGCAGCAAGATGCTAAAATTGTTTTGTATACTATCAAAGCCAAAAAACCTGTCTTTATACAAGTACTATATGTCCTACGGAGGCGCTACTGACTTAATTTTGTTGTGAGTATGCTGTACTGCCTTTAAAGAGTCACAGTGATGCCAGAGAAGATAAGAAATCACTTAGCAGCTGCTCACAACCCTCATAAACAACCATCCCCTCCTATGAGGACAGTAAGTACAGGGGGCATACCGTGGGAAATACATGCAGGCTCTCTGGCAGAGAGGTGTCCCAACACGACTTCTCTCATACATCTGTGAGAGGGAAATGTTAGGGAATGAGTGAAGAAGGACAAGGCTTGACCACTAACTGCATTAGCAAGCTAACAGGGAAAATTTCAAGGCATTACAAAGAGCAAAGAGGAGTGATGCATATACAGCAGCTGGTCAGCTTTGACCAGTGACTACACCAACAAGACAGTGACATGAAAAATAGGAGAAATGGGAAACAGTGTTGATGATCATGAGGTTGTGGAGCTCAGGATCCAAAGAAGACGGAGGAGGAAGTGGAACCCTGTTGGTGCTTGATCCCTGCAGTTTGGAGAAAAAAATCAATGTGCTGCTTCCAAGACAACTGTGTCTGATATCCACAGCCAGGAGGGATCTGGTGTATTCAGAGAGCTTTTCCTAGCATCAACAGATGACGACTTTGAAGGTGCTACCTCACAGCACCACTCTATCTCTTCCTCTTCTAAAGGGAGGCCTCCATTAATCTTTTGATAGTTTCTGATTCTAATGGAACTATAAATACATAAGGAGAACATATTTTCTCTATGTTATTTCTAGACATAACTAAAATGTATTGCATCACAGCAATATTAGAGTTACAGCAGCTATATTTAATTACTATTTTTTACATAATTCTTCATCTTGTCAATTGCTGAAAAAAAGCATAAAATATACACCCCAAACCTGAGGATAACATTTCAGCTACATTTGTCAAGACTGTTACATATTCATATGTGTATTTTTATATCTCAAATATAATATTTCTTTATGTTAATGTTTTTAATAATGATATACTACATTCTTATTGTGCTAGTTCTATTTGTTGATTTTGAAACATTCTGGTAATAAGAAAGGACTGTTATCCTAGAACATCATCAGAACTAGTCCAGACAACTCTAAAAGTTGAATAAATGATTTGCCTGTATGTGTCAAGTACAAGAATTTTATCTATATGGAGTACAAGAAATCCTTGAGGTTGTTTGAATAAATGTTTTCTGACCACCGAAACAGAATATTTTGGTTCACAGAAGTTTTGTTGTAAAATAGTTTTATACTGGAAAATATCTACCAGAACTAATAAGAGAAAATTTTATAACAGGAGATTATTTTCCTTTCCTTCTGCATTTTTAACACTGTAGACAGGTATTCTCCTCTCCTCAAATTTTATATAGGATTTAGCTATGTTTTATGTCTCAGCTAATGACTACTGTATACTTGTCTTCAGGAAAGTTTTATAGAACACTATTATTTGTTTTTTGCGTACCGTTCTATATTTAAAAATCTCTATATTTAAAAATCTCTTCTTTTTTTTGTGGTTAATTTTTAAAAAGTTTTTGAAGTCTTAATGTTTACTTCAGTTAATATAGAAAAATTTCAGAATTATTTCTCTTCAGCTTACATAAATCTTCTGTCTCTATTCTGTTTCTCTTTTACCTTCTCTGTTTTCCTACAGCTTATTTCAGTTGAATTCATTAAATATCTTATTGTTCTGAAAGAGATGCTTTTATTAACGGTTTGTTTTAAATCTATATAATTATGCACTAATCTAATAATGTACACTCTGGGCCCTATTCAGAAAGTTAAATTTCATAGTTCCATTAAATCATACTCTATTCAAATGAGGCTGGAATTTTCATAGCAGCTGAATCTGGAAATATTTGAAGCAGCAAGCTGAGTTTTAACATGAGTTTCAAAAGTGTTTTCAAATATTATTTTCTGGAGATATATACTTAAGTTAGAATGGTGTGGATTGACTCACAGATATGCTATTATATTTTCAATAGGAAACTAAACCCTTATTTGGAAATTTTGCCAGCTACTGGGATCTTTCATTTTGAGAGATACTATTCCCATGTTACATTAGGATGGAAGATACTATGCTAGACAACAATATAAAAAAAAACCCTAGTGTTTAGAGTATAAAAATATCCCTCATTTCAGTTTTACAGTCTTGTATTTCTGTTGGCCTTAGGAGAGTTGTTCATATTTTACAGTGCTGTAAACAAAACCAGAATGTGTCAACAGCTTAACCATAAATATACCAAGTTATGTTTCTTGGTGTTGGTATTTCCAGAACATTGTTTTCCCATAAATTATTTCATGAAAACAAGACCTTTCCTGTTATTTTAAGGTCTGTCGTTAACCAACCTGTTTTCTACAATTCAGTCATCCAATAACAAACATTATGGGTGTGGGGTTTTTTGTTTGTTTGGGATATGAGGACGATTTTGATTGGGAAGAGCTGGTCCTTTTTTTTTTTTTTCTTTCTTTCAGTAAAATGAACCAGCAATGACCTAAAAAGTTTCAGGTTTTATTTTATGAAATATTTCCAACTTGTAGATTTTCGATAAAAGTCCCGTGGTTTAAAGGGACAAAACAAACAAACAAAAAAGACAACAAAAAAACCCACCAAAACCCAAACAAACAAAGAAAGAGAAGGTTCTTTAAAATTTTACACTTCCCAATTATATAAGATTTATATAAATGTGAGTATCTTAGCCTTCTGATTTTTAAATTGAGTACACAAAACCCTCTATAGTTTAGTGATTAATTTGAAAACCATGCAACTGGAAATTTTGGCTGCCCCAGAAGCCTCTATATCAGCATTTCTGTGCTTTGCAGCACAGATGGGTTGTCCCAGACACTGATCTGACAAGAGATTATAAGGAACCTCATGAAATTTACAAAGAGTTGCATAGGGATATGCCAGCAATGCATGACTGAAAACCATCTGAAGTTTCTTTTCTTCTTGATATTTGCAAATTAAAGCAGCATTAAAAAGCAAGTTATATAAGGGCTTACAGTACATAAAAATATGTCAGCTGCAGTTTATAAGTAAAAAGATGGAATTTTGAATCAGTACATTTAATTATTTATGGAATCAGAACAGCCTAGATTGATTTTTCAATAATGTATTAACTTACCTGCATGCCAAGAAGAAGAAATGGACCATTCTGCTGTGAAGAAAGCCTATATTCAGTAGCCCTTAAATATAACCTTTTATGTTACAGAATGCATTTTAATTAATAACTTCCAAATATATTATGCATATACATTCCATATACAAATGTGGAAATTAAAGGTACTTTGTTATGTCAAAGTTTTGTTTATCCTCAGTAACTGACAGTTCTTAAATTCAGGAGATTGGAAACTCCACCTTATAGAACGCAACTGTCAGATCGTATTAATAAAATTTGCTAATGTATAACTATAAAAGTGCAATGCCACAATTGAGCTTTATTTTTGGATCATCATATGGTAATATAGAAAAAGAAAATAATATCTTACATTTTTCTGTAGATTTACTTATGAATTGCTTGAGTCCTTTTAAGAGATGAATTGCAAAGGAATATTCTGGATCCCAATATCCTAATTATCCTAAGCCAGTTCTTGCATCCATCAAATCATAAATAGTTTAATGCAGTGGAATTTATAGAAAGGTGGCATACATTTTTAATTCCTTATTCCTGAACATTATTTGAGTTTGCACAGTCTGCTGCAAAAAATCTAGTATTTGGATTAGAGCCTCCTCTTTATGTGCCCTGGCAGACCACAGGTGGGTTAAGACTGTGTTTGCCATAGAGAAATCTGTTACTGTTTGAGAGCACTTCATTTCAGGGAATTTAGGCCTAGACTGGGCAGGTAGATTAAATCAGGGCTAGATCAGGTACCTGATTACAGCAGTAGCTGGTTGATTGTGTTACTTCTGTGGTTATTCTGCTTCTATATATACAAGAACACAAGGTCATCACATTTTAAAATAAGTGCACATGCTATCTGGGATAAGTTTTTATCTGAATTTGCCTTTTACAGTGCTAACTGTAGTCAGCAAACTTTCAGATCATTAAAATTAGGGAAGAGATTTGTCTTCTCCCTGTTCACAAATTCCTGAGATAAGAGAAAACATGACTCTTTAGGGTTTAGTTATTTTCTTTGCTTTATTATTCATTAAAATTTTGTGGTATAAATAGCCTAGCTTGAAGAAATCTATTCTGGTTATAGATCTAAGATTCCCCACTATAATTGCTTTTATTTATATTACTTTTATTTGCTGTATTGCAATGAAACTTGATTAAAAAAAAATGTCTCTTTTACTAGCCTGGCATTAAGAGTTGACAAATTTGTAGGTATCCCAAGAGTCATATGTAAATCCTATGGATCTTGAGATATTCAGGAGAATTTAGGATTTATAAACAAAGCTGAATGATTCTACTTTTTGTCTCTTTTCAGGATATTCATTCTCATGCTGCAGTTTTTCAAAATGCTGCAACCTCCAGCCATTCCTTTAGAAAAAGAAATGGGTCACATTAAGTTTCACTTGGAAGAAGTTTCTGACAGGATTACCTTGGTCCTATGGCAGAATTCCACTCACTTTTAGTGATGTGTCAGAAGGGACATATGTTGATCTTCACTTATTCTCTATGGGACAAATACCTGATCTTATCAGGGAAACTCATAGTACACAGTTTTAGGACATCATATTTGAGTATGGTAATTCTGTATGCCACTTGCACATAAGGAAATAGGCAACTGAAAACTGAAGCTCTGTGTTCTGTAAGATGTGATTTTGGTCACTGTAATTGTATAATAGAAACTATTACTTTCTATGCTATTTAAAAAAATGAAAATATTCAATGTTCTACTTGATAAACAAAATTACATGGCGATAAAAATTTAGATGACCTCTGCAGAAGAAAAATTGACCAATTACTGATTGAATAACAAAAAAAAACTTAGTACAAACATTGTCATTTAACTTATCTATTTTTTAAAAATGGTGATAGTAATGTCTTTGTACCTATAATCTAGCTGGTTACATAGCCTAGCTTATAATTTATCTAATGTTTATGTCCTTTGCTAGTTTTGTTTGTTCAGAATATATTTTAAAACCTTATTATAAGATGTATGATGCTTTTTCATAAATAAATGAATACCTGAAATGTTGCTAGGCAGTTTATAATGTTTAATCTCTTAGATGAATTGTCAGTGACCTTCACACATGGTCTGTTTTTCTGCACTTCAGCTTAAAATCAAAATGTCAAATTCTGGCGTAGCTTCTGAGCTACTTCAGTTGGAGAATGTTAAGAAGCTGAATTGATTTATTTATAAACTACAGAAATATTGTTCATCAGAATGAGGAGTTATTTTGTCATCCATATGTAGATTTATGTTTTTCTGAGTTATTTTTAGCCTGCAATACTTTTATAAATGAATTTACTCTCAATATCTCAAAGACAATGTTGCATTTCAAATGTGCTGTAAAGGAGAAAACAATATAGTACACACAGGTTCTTGAGCTCTGTATTGTCAGTGCAACTAATACTGTCTTCAGTCTACAATATGTTACTTATTGATGCTAAGGAAAATGATGTCTTTAAAATTTTTGCCCACTGCATATGGCTAAATTTTCAACTTGTGGCCATGGCTCCCTAGTGATTCAGAACTGCTATAATTCTATCCATAGCTATTGTTAGCTATTTAGATTTACATGAAACATAGAAAGTTTCCAAGGCCTATGCAACTCATTAAACCTATACCTTCTATTAAGAACACTTGCATGCTCTCCATCTGCTTTTTTTAACCTCATACCATCTGGTATTCACATGAAGTAAACCTTTTTATTCATTCTCACCTATACTCTCATCCCTCCTGGCTCAGGCACGGTGTATCACTCCATGTCTGAATTTCACACAGCATTTATTGTCTCTATCTGTCTGCCTCCAGCAGTATCTGGAGTGTCTGTGAGACAGTATTTACTCTTAAGGTAGAGAAATGATAGTGACGACAGAGGATTTTGGGGAGAGTCAGTCTCTATTAACGTGACGATAAGATTCATGTTTAAATAAATTAAAATCACAGCATATTTCTAAAGAGTTTTCACTCATACCTGAATGGTTTATCCGTGATGATCTGCAGTGAGCCTTTACTCTGAAGCCACTCTAAACCTGCAGGATTTGTTAGCTCAGGCATGTCAGTGAGTGAAAGCACTTTTCTTCCAAAAACTACCAAAGCCATGCTACCACTTTCCAGCTGCACTTAGAAGTGATGATGTGCCTGGCCCTCAGCTACCTTCAGGCAGCTTGTCTCTGTCCTACATTTTCTAGGGTTCTCACCTCAGAGGGTACATTTTGGGCAGTGATGCAGTGGGGTTGCATTGTCTTTAGCCTGTGTCCATCGAGCTGGATGTCTTGCTGTGGTGTGTCGCAGCAAAAACAGACTCTTAGAAGCAAGCACTAAAGATCATGAGTCATGAACACTGATGTGAAGCTGCAGGAGCCAGGCTGCATGCAGCAAGACAGGTGTGGAGCTGCTGATAAACGGCAAATGTTGGCCCTGTAATTACTTTGAGACTTACTCTTCTGTACTCAGTACTGTGGTCCTTAGCATGCTCCACGGTGTCTGTAATATTCAGATTCACCAATTCATCATCTGGGATTCCACTATATTTAATACCATTCATTTTGAAGTGAATAATTTGAGTTGTTCATCTCTTTAGACTGGGTTTTTGGATTGTGAACTCTGTCTACTGATATCTTTGCAGAACACTGCTTCCTCAGCAGCTACCAATCATGGACAATCAGAAATACATTCAATGACTATGTCCCTTTTATGACTGGTCACAGCTACAGACTCTTAAGGTGGCTATTTAAGTGACTCTAACAGTAATAATTTTGTCTTGTGTTGTTCCCTACCTGTCCTTTGTTAACAGTTTACAAAGTTTGCTTTTTTTATTAGAAAACCAATGCTACTATATTTTTCCAGATAACCTTATTCAATAGTTTAGTCTCAAAATCAAGCCTATGATCTAATTCAATTATTCCAAATGTTTTAACCCATGATCATTAATAGTTCATTATACAGAAATCTATGTTTTACTAAGTTTGTTAATGTATTTTTGCTTTTCAAGCTACACTATTTCTGAAAATATAGATTTATTTACGAATTAGATAGAATTTTTACTTACTGATGATTCTCCACCTTTACTAGTTTCTGTTGTAAATGATTGTTTGGGTTGTCCTTGGCTGGCTGCTAGATTCCTACTTATCTGCTCTTTCACATCCCCTCCCCAACAGGACAGGGAGAATCAAAAAAGATGGAAAAGTCCACAGGCCAAGAGAAAGAAGAGATCACTTGCCAGTTACCTCCATAAGAAAAACAGGCTCAACTTGGGGAGAAACAATTTAATTTATTGACAGTTAAAATAGAATTAAGTGGTAAGAAACAAAACCAAATTAAAGCACCTTCCTTCTTCCTTCCTTTTCCCAGGTTCAACTTCACTTCTTCAGCCCAAACTCCTCTAGCTCCCTGCCCCTGAGCTGTGTAGGGTGATGGGGAATGTGTTGAGATCAGTCCCTGAGAGTTCTTCTCTGCCTCTCCTTCCTCCACACACTTTTCCCCTGCTCCAACATGAGTCATCTCCAAGGGCTTAAGTTGTTCAGAATAAACCTGTTCCAGTGTAGTCTACAATTACTTCATGACCTGCACTAGCATGGGATTCTTTGTAGGCCCCAGGTGGGTATCTGCTCCACCATTAACCTCCATGGGCTGCAGGGGAACATCCTGCCTCACAATGATCTGCAGCAGCTGCCAGGGATCATAGAATCATTGAATAGTTTTGGCTGGAAGAGACCTTCAAGATCATGAAGTCCAACATGATTCCTATCCCTATCAAAAACCACTAAACCCTGTCCCTAAGCACAACATCTAACCAGCTCTTAAAAACTTCCATGGAGGGTGACTCTACCAGCTCCCTGGGCAGGCCATTCCAATGCCTGACAGCTCTTTCTGTAAAGAAATGCTTCCTAATATCCAGCCTGAACCTCCCCTGGTTCAACTTCAGGCCATTTCCTCTTGTTCT